>CAJDSM010151031.1:0-14717 GCA_903981925.1 Ostrea lurida
TCGAGTATTGTTTACAATTATCTTAGTCCTTCAATGACGGTAATATGTTTTAACGTCATTAATAAATATCTCAGAAACATTCTAGAGCAAGCCAATGTGTGCATTGGGTACAGAATTCTGCCAGGGAAAGACTCACTATAAATGTCTATATTGTCCACATGAAAATTGATATGATACTTACCAGGGATTAACTTTAGTTGCTTGTAAAAAATTAGGCTTTGTCCTTGGTGCTGCATATACGATGAACTAGATTTACGTTATTAATTCAGGAAGTACGACTCTGTGTTGGAAGAAGGGGGGGGGGGGAGGCAGTGACAGCTAATAACAGGTTCCTCCATGCATAGACAGAGGACAAACAGGTAGTATCGGAGAACAACCGCGAACTCAATGATACTATTATCTCTAGCGTGTGCATAACCCAGGATACCCAGGGACCCAGCCACCTCACAGCTTTGCACTTGAGCTACAAGCTTGTGCATGGTCAACACGTGCTTGAATGCCAGCACCTAATAAATTACGGGGCCGTAGTACATAATGCTATTACATGCTACAGAGGCAAAACATTAATTAATTTCTTGGGGCCTTAACACAAACACTTGCAACGTGATATTCCAATTCAATTGCCTTCGATGTCTGGCATATCGTGTTCATAACCATGTTCATTCTAATGCATAGCATACTTAGCTAACGTTGACTGGTTTGTGACATAAAGTATGCTCAGATATCTTCATTTCAACTCGGTCGACAAATTTACCAAATGGTTGCATAACTTGAACAACACTGAACAAATCACAAGGATTTAGCCCTGATGGATGCATTCATATACTATTTACATGCATATAGTTCTGCTCATTCATAGACAAATCAATTTTTACATCTCAACATCTAAGGCAAAGTCACAGGATTCATAATGGATAGCACTGCGTTAACTTTGACAACACATGCACCTAAGGGTATGTTTTTAACTACAATGGTTTGCATGATCGCAAAGGTTAATTATTCGACTAAGAACACGCCTGTGGGCCTGGAATGACGGTACGTCACCCATTGATTATAATTGTACACGCTATCTATCTGTTAAATGCTGATGTTGGGAGAGGATCTGACCTTCAAGAAGAATACGGCATGACCAATTGGTTCACCACCCCCGCGCGCACGCTTTTCCCTTGGTCGAGTCATGGAGCTGGAAGACTCCAGGAGCAGCCGGGCAGTCACATAGCGAATTACTTTATCCTCTTTTTCCCGATCCCTTAAACCTGAAAAAATCAAAAATGACCACAATCAGGTCATTCTATCCCAAAGGACAAGAGACTATGTTTTTCATGAAACATATAAGTAGTGGCTTCCTTGCCATTTGCTTACTCTACGTACATGCAGTCCTCTGCTGGTGAGATTCTTTTCACAGTGTTTTCTTGACAATAAAAATGCAAAGAGGTCTTTGTTTAGTAGTGAGAAGACAACACTCAAAGTTTTGTGGTAAAAATCATAGTACTTTCTCTTTCAGATTTTCAAACAAGAATAATATATGAATATTTTACCAATACAGTCAGCTACATAAGCATGCGCTCGTTGCAGCGGCCTATTCGCATATACGCTACCCAAAGATGCAAAAATTTCGCGCTCAACTTCAACCGCGCCAGAACTTACATTACTTAGCGCAATTTTTTTTAATCCTCATAATAGGTATTTTTCAATTTACGAAAACGGCTTCAAATGACCCCACTAGCTCTGTGTTGTAAATCGTTATGGTACTCCGGAACATAGGGAATACATGAGATTCTCCGGTGAGCGTGCTTGATCACTTTTTTTGCCTGTAGAATAATATTACGGCATATTCGCAATTATCAGCACTGGCGTACTTATGTTACAAATTGAATTTTTGTCATCAAATGAGAAAATCTCGATAATCTTTTCATAAACACGGCAAATGGGTATTATCTAGTCTGAGATCCTTCAACCACACCCCGTGTAAAATGACATGTGTTGCTTAATCGAAGTCAAATAATATTAATATCAACACTTATCAAGAAATTAGTAATATAGAGGAGAAAGTGGCCGCACTATGAGTGGTATTTGCGTATACCGCTACTGAAAATAAAATCGGCATGCGTATGAATACAGTGTTGACACTTGTTCTAAGGAGATCGAGCCACTTGCAACATTTGTGCACGACTAAATGATTAAACAAAGGGAATAATTTATACGTATAATAGGCCATTTCGTTATAGGACAGCAAGAATTTGTTATAATAGCAAATATGAGTATCGAAACAGAACGATGTGTCCGTTTGTAGTCGGGAGCTGACTTTATTTATACTTTTTTGCTAATTGAGAGAATAAACATATTATGAGCTGTGAAGCGAATATCAGAAATCAACAAATGATTTTCTAATTAAATTAAGCCATTATTTCGAAAAGGAAAGTTGCTTGACAATAAATCAGAGATTTAAATCATCAGGTATCTATTGATAATACAGTTTTACTAAAATGAACTTTAATTTTTTCTGTGCAACTCTCTAGCAGTGTGTTTATGAAGTATCAAACATAGTATCGACGATAGGCTATTACACCTTAACATGAACCAACTTTGTACGTTATTTAACAAGTCTACTTCTCCATACTTCTCTTCTGAGACTAGTCACACTACATTATCTCGATACAATTCAATACCAATCACATTGTGTGTATCATCGTTGTGATTGTTGTCGCGCTCAATGATATAAATCTGATGTAGCATAATTTCAGTTTAAAAAAAAATTACCTTTTACATTGATGACTACATTCACTCTTAGAGACATCGAATCATTGGCAGACATTATATATTTTAATGACTTAAGTGTAAAATGAGTAAACTGATGGAGACTTTATATAACACATAGAAAACGGCATGAATATCTCTGCTAGAAATACTTCATAGATGTAAAATAATGGAATTTACTAGTGGTCTTAATCCTGATAACATTTCATCATCGATCGATTTTAAATGAGCTTGGCAAGAGAATCACCACACCTCCCTATTAGTGGTATTTATCGAACTTAGCACATTGTCTAAGACGAGGATCACAACAATACTTCATCTAAAATCCACTTATGAGATAATTCAGTAACGATTTTAAAATAACAGACATTCTTTTCTAAATATCACCAACATTCACTTCATATGAGTCCTGAATTGTGTTTGGCTCGGAACAATAGTAGCCAAAGTTGTTGTCACATGATAGTGAGCACAACGACACAAAACATAAAGATTTATCACAACGCTCTAAGAAAGAATATAAGTAAGTGCAGACTCGACAAACCCACGGTGGACTAAAGCTTCATTGCTTTTAATCACATTCTTATATTTGCGAATTTGCACTTGGGTGTGTAGTGTATTATGAAAGCAGACTTGTATTATTCGTTGTAAATACAATAGCCAGCACTTAACATATGGCACTACTCATCCACTAAACACTCTCAAGTTCTCGCGAGGATCCAATAAACATATAAGAATGATTCATTTCATTTCCCTTCATCAGATGTTTCGCATTAATATGGCAAAATAAATTTATTGTCGTTCAGTATATTACACAACTATTCGAAAGCACTACAGAACAGCCCAGTACTAGTGTTCTACAACAAATCGATACATATTTAACAATATATCTAACTAACGATCACCTAGACCGATCTCCTCTCGTAACGATGAAATTCGTAAACGCAACTAACTTTGCTTTTTTAACCTGACTAGTGCGTAACGCATGCACTCATCCACAATACTAAGAGCATGAGGTGGGGGCTCCAGCATTCATTCGCTGATCCGAAGCACCTATATTCGCGTACTGAAGTGTAGAGTATTTGCGATCTCAGCCCCAGAGCAATCAAAGCAATGAGTTAAAAAAAAGAAAAAATAAAGAAAAGAGAACAACAACCATGTCTGATTAGTTTATTCATTCGTTGAGGTGTGGTTAGGCTGTAGTCAGATTTCTTGTGGTTTCAAGAATCATACTACATACGCTGATACAGTCCAATTAATATTGTGTAACTTTTAGAATCTTTCTATTCGTTAAAGAAAAATGTAGATCCAAACTTCCCTACTCACCTGTCTAACTGTTCTGTCATGAATACTAATCTTGCGACATTATTTACGCCTGATAAACCACCAGAAAAAAAGTACTCCATGAAGCAACAATACGCAGACACCTAATATTATGTAACAGGACGGGATGTCCAGATATATACTATATGATACAGCAGCGAGTATTATCTGCCATCATTTTTTCGTTTTCAATACAAAGTGATCATGAATGCTAAAGAAGTTTCGGTTGCTATTGTCTTATAACATCTAGAGCTTCTGTGAGGAAACAGCCAGCAATATTGATGTAATTCTCAGGCGCTTGTTATGCTACTGTTGATTGGACTCCATCACCTTGTTGAACCAAGTTATGAAAAATTCTTACAAAACAGGTTCATGAAACGCACGTTATTTAATTAATTATATAGTGTGAGAGAAAGGCAAACATCTGAAACTCTCTTAGTTGACGTTCATGAACTTTAAGGTAAGAAGCTAGACCGAGATTACAACTCTGGCTGATTATGTCAAGAGAATTCATGTTCTGCCCAGTGATCTCATGCAATGAGGTGAATAATAAAAGACTGACCACACACCATCCTCTCTACTCATTTATGAAGCTCCGAAAACTTACAAAGTTTATGTAATCAAATAACACACACTACACACCACAATAAACTTGTATAGATTTTGTTTTATGGTTATATGTAAGATATTTGTCACAGCTTAAGCACACATACACAACGAGAAATAATGAAGTAGTAAACAAGATATTGTTTTATGCTAATCTCCGAAAATTTAGTGGGGGCACGAAATGGATATCGGACCCATTTCAAGTAAATTCTTCATTTGAGTGTGTAAAGAATTTTATCTAATTGTCATATGCAAACAAAATATAGAATCTTGGAAGACTCCTTTGATATAGTGAATATTGAGGTCTTCATAGAACAATAAATGAGAGACAAACACTATCTAAGTGAAAAATTGTAAGAGCGAGGCGGTGACCTTTTATTTTACATACTATATAACAACATATCCCTATTTGTTTACTTGTGACACATTTACAACTCACATTTACCGGTTTATTAATCACTTGCCATTTAATATGAACTAGTGATCGTGGTGCTTTACGAATAGTAAGTGGCAAATAGTACTGTAATTTGTAATGGCTCATGAAGAGCAAAAGTTTCGTGAACACTGCGAATAAAAAACTCCTTTATAACTTCTAACCGCGTCACAAACAGTTATATCCAATCTCTACTGAACCACAGTACAATAGATAAAGATAGTACATGGGTGCAGCCTGGAGACTACATCCAGATGCACATCGTAACACTTATAATACGGATATCGTGTGACTCATCGTTAGCGATATCGTCAATTTTCTTCAGTTCATTTAGAACGTGTGTCTTTTCGTAAATATGGATTCGGATAGTGCATTCCGTGTTGACTCGTCTTCTGATGGTTCAGAGCGGATTCGTGTAATAACTATTTTAACCCAATAGACACTGTGCGTTACGATGTAACACTTTATACCGTGTACATCCGAAGTATGTGCTCTTTCTAGCTGCTACATTTATGCCTTTTTATAATAAGTATTTCGGCAGCGTGATATACGTAACACACACTACTAAGTTGAATAGAATCTACTCTAAATATACGTTGATGTGCATTCTGTTTTGTCCTAAACTCGGGACATGCGTGACGCAGGCATAAATTCGCGACCAATTCACACTTGCTGTGGCAAGTCTCTATTAACTTATCGGAATTGACTGAACCTTAGCCATGGATCGTAAAACCCGAGTGCTCCCGTGTCACGAGACGAGCATGCCGTTAGGACACGAGTCTCAAGATTGCGCGTCCCCGCGTCAAAGGACAGCCTCAGAGCCAAACGTCACAATAGGCCTATATTGAGAGTCATATTACACCCCGTCCACGGCAAACGGGTGACAGTCCTTGACATAGCGCAGAAACACTCTCTTGAATGGGACGAAAACCAGCAGCAAATAATCATTTGAGTCAGAAGATGCCATCAGCAAGCGAGGAATATAACTTCTGGATTTTGCTTACCACACGATGTTTTACAATCTTTATCTTAAATCACTAATTCGATATTCGAAAAAAAGATATAGGCTTCGACGGTGCGGGTAATGAATCGTTCTTCAAATCTAAGGGGATTCCCACAATCTGTCTGTGTGCGCCTGACGAACTGACACCCAAAGTGCATCCTAAGGACCTGAATGATTTGCCATCATTCATGGCCTCCTGTTCTTCTCTCCGCAAATAATGTAGAGTCTGAGTATCGATTCTCACCATCTAAGCTTTCTTACTCTAAAAACCTCCTTAATAACCTCACAAAGTTTAAGTCGCCAGTCTGGTCCTCGTTTGTTCTCCCTACGGTAAATTCATGAGCCAGTGTTAGCCATGTGGCTGTTTGTCAATTATGGAGGTCTCTAGACGAACCCCATACCTTTATTAATTTGACTTGTTGAAAAATTATATAGTAATGGCATATGCTTATTTGTGCTCTTAAATAACTCGAGTAACTTAATATACGTCTACAAGCTCCTTTATGACATGTAATGCAATAACCAATTCGTCTGAATTGCGCTAAAAATGCCACGACCTATTGTCCGATGTGCTCGAGAAGATGGAACTCTGATCCAATCGCCCTTATCAGATAGCGCACTTTTGATTTACATTTAATGACTGTGTTATTATTTGATAGCAATTGACCTCCTTGCTTGTGCAAGAGTAGTCAAGCTGCCCTCAAATAAAGACCATGTTTATAGAGTAGGGTCTGGGAATGCACTTACAGTCTAATCCCACCTAAACTTAACCACACACCCAGGACGACTCATATGTCACCTGAAGTAGCAGGCTGTGGCACTACATACTATAGGACAAACGGTCTATGGAAGTGAGACAATAATATCCAATCGTTTCCACACTCTTCGTATCGGTTATTAACTAAGAGCACCACCAGTGCATCCAAGGATTACACTGGCATTAACCATGAGCCATCTGTTAGTAGGGGGTTTTATATACTTGAGCACAGCCAGAGGTGTACCGCTTTATTGACATGGTATTTTAATTTATGCCAGAAACCTAGATGATATCTGTCTTCCATGAAATAACATTAGAATAGGCAGAACTCATGTTACCTTATAATCTTCGAATTTATTATATGATCACTCCTTGTACTAAGTAAAATTAATGCAATAAATAGTACTGTAATATCACAGTCGTGAAATAGTTAAGAGAAAGAAGACAGATGATTAATATGATGATACACTGAGTGTAATATGCAGCCTTTATGATTGTGTGGTCATAATCGCTCATAGTACCTAATGTGAATAAAAATAAGTGCAAATTTGTACGACCAATAGAAAAACTGCCCCCCATCTAGAAAAACTGAGTGCTATGCAGTAGCTAAGGTTGGTTTGTGTTATGGACTTGCGCTGTACCATCGCCAATCATGCTGGCTGAAGGATAGCACCCTGAGGAGGATCCGGGTGAGTTTCAAGATATTAAGAAACAGGAAGTTTATGGGTTTGGACATGTCACCCAACAAATGTAATATATATTGTATGTTGGACACTTTTGGTGAACTGAAGTAGGTCCAAACAGGTCCACCATTATATATCAATAACAACTGATCACTATGTGCAAGCTAAGATAGAGAACTGTTAAAAAAAGAAGACTAGTGTACTCAAAGACTTAGTATACCCTTGTCTACACATCTGAAATTACTATTGTAGCTATGTAGCTCATGTCTACTCCCTATAATAACCCCATAGACATATACGCTAAACAAATATGGGTCCAGGAGTTTCAAAAAATGTCATGACGGTTTAGGGCGTACTACCATTAAAAAAAGTGATAAATAGGAACACAGCAATGAAGATATCCTCAAATCATATCTTCTATTGTTTGTGAAGAGTGAATAGTTAAGGGTCATATGAAACCACTATCCGACAAACAAAAAACGAGAGACTACGTCAAACCTTACAGCCGAACAAATAATTTTCCCTAAACCTAGTCTATTCATTGTAGTCTAACACTGTAATTTCCACTTCGAGCATTGGAAACTAAAAATATGTGTATTACTACAGGTAATTATAATCGAATTTATATATGCGCAACGTTTATCTTTAAAAAACAACTCGAACATATGTATAGTATGATGAATATTAAATACGCATGGATTGTGTGAATAAGATTCTGTTCTCTGACATGATTAATTGTTATAAAAATGATAATAGACTATAGACACATTCCGAGAATTTTTAGATAAGTGTTTCATTGATACAAGGAACACATTCTGAAGGCGAGATAAAATGATGAACGGCCTCAAACTGCCCTGCACAGAAATGGCTTTGTAATACAGTAACAGGTTTTCACGCAACTGTTAGCCCCAACAAAATAAATTCCATCGAGCCATAGCTAGAACAGACACTGAAAACGATTCAACATTCAATTCATACGATTCTTGCCCCTACTATAATATTATTACCGCCAAGTTTCAAATTCCGAATAAATGCCATATATGAAATTCGTGAGTGTAATACATCTAAAAACTAGGTATAAACAATCCATATGTATTACTTTGTGAATACGATACTGATGTTGTATAAGGAGGGGAAAAAATTTCATGAACCAGTATCGTACATATTGGATTTGAATAGAATATCATCACTGTGTGCATCCTCAACCTACTATCAATTGTGATAATGGTGAATACAGTATGAGGAGAATATCTTGCACAATTGTTAAAAGTTCTGCGTGCCATATTGCTATTGTTTGTAGCCAAATCATAAAATCAGAAAAACAGTGATCAACTACATAGATAAAGCCTCGGTTGGCTAGACATGGCAACGAATTAAAATCGATTACACAACAAGTATAAATCGAAAACATCGTCAAAGAGGATTCTGTAGCTGAGTTGCCAAAACCTCACAATTAGAACTGATAGAGTGCTCAATGACTAATGCTTTCCGCGAAGAGAGGGATATACAGCATTTATTCAGAAATAAACTTTGCACTGCCCTATGGCTTAAATCGAGCACGGACAATTCAAGAATATGTCAACAACCACAGGTCAGAATAAAAAAGCGTAATTCAATAGGCTATATCAGCATGCAACGGTGATGCCGCCAAGATGTATGGCTAGTAAAGTTAATTCAAGAGAGATTCCTGAACAAGGACACACTCCTAACGACACCATCAGTTCAAAGTGCAGTGTACAAGAACGAAAGACTTCACTCTGTGTAACATGTATTTACTAAGAATGCAAGTTTAGAATCAGCAGGGAGTGTACCAGCACTAACCCCAACACATGGTAAGAGTCACATTTGTGCTTCACCTATGTGTGAGCATGTCACATACGAATAAACTGCTACGGTTATGCAACCGACGCCACCCTGGAGTTAATTTAACGATCCACGCCCTGCATCATGAGCACTCTTCTGGCACCACAGAGGGCCTTGTAGCGGACAAAAAATGAGAGCTTAATTCGTGTAGTATCTAACACTTAAACTTTGGTCCCTAAAGATACAATGGGCTCCAGCGGTTGTGACCCGGTTTTGTTCTAGTGGGAGTCACTAGGAAACGAGAGCGCTGGGGGCACGGATCACTATAGCACTAGCATAATATGGTACAGCTAATAGTCCGCAAGGGTCCAGGTGGGAAATATTGCCACTATAACTGTTAATCCTCGATGTCTGGAAGGATAGCACAGTGTAGAAATAAATCACGGCGCATGGCTAGGGCGTCGCACTATCTCCCCATCGAAATACCTGTTGTAGCTCTAACACCAGGTAAGCACTTGAGGATGTAAACTGATATCTGTGTGGTGGGAGGCTACTGAGATAGTCGTGCCATGCAGTACAAATTGGACGGCCTTACTAACTAAGATGTCCAGACACAAAGATTTAAGAGAGAACATGGTCTCAGGAGGTACATCTCACAAACAGGTCTGGAGAGCATCGGTCCAGCGGGACTCCGCTTACATAGCTCAGCCTGTTGTGAGAGATAATAATTACTCGAGTTCATGTGATAGATGGTTGCCAATTACAAATTACTTCATATTAATAAAGAGCCATCGTTACCATTAACATTTTCGCTTGAGATTCTTATCACTGCCTTAATTTACGTGTGTCAAGTTATAATTGGGCATCTTCAAACTATGGGTACGGCTCCTCCATTGCAATCAGTCTTTCCAATACAACTTAGATCGTTAAATATCTCTATAGCAACTATCAATTTAATACAAAATCATTGATCTACTGGCGCGCCCTATAACCTTAGGAAATCTTTTTTCATAATGTGAGCGAATAAACATTTACCACACAATATACTTCATGTGTTTTTTCCCACAAAATCTGTCTGCACGTATTAAGAATATTTCCATTGCGTGAACAATACTATAAGCTTAAGATCATTCCATAATTCATATATCTCACATTAAATCCACATAGTGTAAAAAAATTAACACATAATAGATTTTATCCTCCATCATCTGTTTCATACAAAAAAGTTCTTCCATTCAACAAGGCTTCACTATATAGTTAAGATGGGTCACCTCTTTGTTTCTCTATCTTATTAGTTTTCTAGTGAGTGAAACGAAGTGCAATTCAAAATTTTACTGTTTGTGATCTGAAGTCACTTCTGCTGCAAAAGTAACATTTCGATCTTTCCTGCGCAAAAAAATGAATATTGTTCTTTTCTAAGGTGTACATCGAGTACTGATGGTTTTTTTAAAACCAACTATGAGTGAAATGCACATCCTCAAAGAACATGAAATTACATTAAACTTGCCGACGAGACGTACATTACTAATCATACTTCGCAGTTTATCATCCCGTTGACTTATCTGGAAAATCGATGATCACTTCGAATTATTCATCTAATTTAACTATAACAGTGCTGTGGTGGTGCAACAAATTTCAACACTGCGTTGATTGACAACATATGACGGGATAGATACTGAGTATTTATAAGAGCACATTCATATTGCCAAGCAGATGGGAGTGTGTGTAAAAGTTCTAATATTGCGGATTGTCATAAATCAACTCTCTAATTTAAGGAATTCTATAAAATTGTTATGAAAATTGTTAGTTAAAACGTCAGCAGCTCTTTTTTTTTCCCCTATTTTTATTTTATTCAAATCATCAATTAACATCAACAAAACAGTGTTGCGATTTTACAAACATATTTTTGTTTATCATAAACGAGATTACTAAATGATTCATCTAGTTCGCCAATACGAAATTTAATTGTAAAGTCTAGATTTGTTTGGCGTATATACAAAGGACAGTTGCTATTCTATTCGATACAGCAGATTTAAAAATGGCAATCCCGAAAGGAAATATATTGTACTGTTTTTTGTGTAACACAGGCCTCACGGAACAATAACTTTAGTGTGGAATTATTCTACAGAATTCAGACATGCAATATTCTATTCTTCAATCACAGTTATCTTGTATGGAAAACAAATCAATGTACTTGGAGTGTCCATTATCCTCATTGACTAATATTGTCTTTGGTTGGATTGGCCAAAGATCGTCTTATAGGAATTCAATGTGTGGCTGGAAATAATTCATCACTCAAGAATAGCACATGGCATTGTTAGGACTGTCAAAAACCTTCGAAAGATACATTTTGTATTGCAGACTTGCGTAATGCTGCAATGCGTATGACATTGTGCAGTTATAAACTGACCTTTTGTTGAAGACCTTGACGATCTTCTTTGAATGAAGACTCTGATAAAGACTGAACCTTGGTATAATTAAGTAGATACAACCAAGCTCGTTGAACCTACGAAACTAGAGAACAATTCTCGTAATACTACCATCTTTAGTATACAGTTCCTGTAAACGGTTTCTCACGGTACTCTGACCTTTTGAGACAACTTATTTTTTGACTTAGTTCTCGCGTCGAGAGCTGTCCTGTGATTGTGGGCTGTGATTGTTTCTCACCCGTCAGTGCAGGTGTCTTATACGGGGGGACGCTGGCGTTACTAACGATATGTACAGCGTGTTGTTGACTGATGTCAGCGTGCGGTCAGGGATTACGCGTACGCCGGGTTCGCAGCTGAGTTCGTGAGCCTAGTGTTTAGCTAGCCCTCCTCAATGGGCCCTGAACGTGTCGATGACAAGGTCGAACCTCATCGGCGCACTGCAACCGCATGTCCTGGAACCTTCAAGTTACCTCAAGAAATTATACATAATTATACTTCTGAGTCTAATGTAACAGTACGGTCCTGAACCTGCGGGTCATACGAGTTACGCAGTAAATGAATTATGTCAATATAGTTCTACGTAATTTAAAAGACTGACAGCTCAGCTAACCTGAATCCTCTTCAGATTAGCGAGAAGACACCTCTTTCACTAAATGTAGTCTTATCTCATTTTACAGTTCTCTGTCTATCAGTTGCATTCACTTGTTGGCCTTATCTCGCTAGAGCAATACTAAGAAGTGCGTAAGTCAAACTTCGGAAGCTACCATAACGAGAAGCGTAGTTACATGTACACTTTTTTTAACGACCATCCGTAAACAGGGTATCCGCCCCTGAACTTTTCCAAATTTTGAGTAATGAACAGCTGTGACTGTTTTCTATAGTTCATTATCAGATACAATTTATATTGTTTCCCTTAATAAAACACATAGCAGTTTTCCTGGAATAAGTTTTATGTTTTTCAGGAAAATTGATAAGGATCAGCTTGTTTGTCCATTGGGTGTTGAGTTTTACATTTGCCAATAGGTTAATTATACTAGTCAAACTTTCTTCAGTGTCCCCTTCTGTTGAATTGGTGGCCTCATGCCTGAAGCCTATACATGTCACTCGTAATCCCAATAGGCATAACCCGGAGTGGGGGGGGCGCCCCCGTTACCATGGGATAGGACTAATAATACTTAGACTGCCAAAGGGGTAAGACAAAATCCGTCCGTGTTGTATTAATGCATAGGATTTAAGAGGGTGTTTTTGTTAATTGCAGGTATATGTTTCCTCCGTGCCTAATTTTGAAGCCTGCATGTACGCCCGTAATCCATGTGTGTTACAAAGTGCTAATAAAAAAATTAGTTTTTTTTTCTTTTTTGCACATATGTGCATTTAGAAAAATAAAAATAATCTCATGAGAACTACTTGTACGGTTGTTATATAAAATTTAGCAGTACTTACAGAAAACACATGTATCAGTATGCTTATAGACTTGCCATATTTTCATCAAACATATGATTCATGTTGTTGTTTATTCATGTTATTAATCCATTGATTGAATGTATGTATTTTCTAAGCCTATGTATATTATGTATGGATACTATTATTATTCATTTATATTTTAAGGACTAAGATAGAACATATCTAACCCAGTGGAAAATTTCCGAAACATTTCCGAAGAATTAATTCATATCGCGTTCAGCGTGGCGGTCCAGTCACCGGCGGTACCGTTCACATTTGCGGTCCGGCTGACGGTTAGCGGTGCGGTCACCGGTCACCGTGCGTTCTGCGTGCGGTTCACCACTCGGTGCGTGTGGTAAAAGTAGAACGTTTCAGGGACTGTACACCGACGACATTTTATCTATTAATGATAATCTTTTTCCTTCATATGTCAATTGGATGTATCCCGGTGATCTCAAAATAAAAGACACCACAATGTCTTTCAAATCTGCTTCGTACGTACGATTTTTATTGAACAAAGACATTAACGGCAGAATAACAATTAACTGCTACATCATCACCTTCCTATATATCACTTGCATGTGGTATTTATGCCTCTCAATTCATTGTATACGCAAGAACTTGGTCTGCTTATGATATATTTTTTTTTTACATCGAGGCAGGCTACTGATAAACAAGTTGATGTTGCAGGGGTTTGAACAGGCACGTTTGAAGTCAATAGTTTACAAATTCTATGGTTGTAGTCTAGTTTGACTGGCTTGCCGTCTGATATCGCACGCGAGTTTGTCGTATATACGATATCAGACGGTAGGCCAGTCTAGTAGTCTAGTTTACCAATACTGCATGTCATTGGGTCAAATGCTGTTTCATACTAATGGTACGACCATTCTTTATACACTGATTTTACATATTAAGAATTGGGCAAATACGGACCCCTGGATGTACCAGAAGTGGGATCAGGAGCCTAGGAGTACTAAGCATCCCTTGTCGACCGACCACACCCGCCGTGAGTCCTTTATCATAATCAGGTAAATATATTAATTCGTAGTCAAACTCAAGTGCATAAAGAATAGCTTAACAATTGGTATGAAACACGTTAGACAGCATTTAACTAAATGACAGGCTGTATTGACATACCAGATCGTCATTAACAGCCATATATGTTGCAAAATGCTGACTGTTCAAACCCCCGCAACATCATGGTGTTTTATTAAAGTTCTTTACTTTAGAAAGGGGTGTAGTCATGAAAAAACTGTTTTCATAATTCATTTACTTTATTGATTAATTGATAAAATATGAAACAGTTTATTTATCAAGTTTTGTTTTTAAAAAAAGAGTTAATCATTATAAGAAAATGCACAGGGCTTATTGTTGTCTTATCAATGAAAGACCTCCCAAGTCGTTTTGTGAAACTACTCTCAGCCAGCTTCTATCGAGGGAAGCAGATACATATCTGCTGCATACAACTATGAAATATTAGTTG
>CAJDSM010151084.1:0-17462 GCA_903981925.1 Ostrea lurida
ACAATTGTACATATTTTTTAAACATTGAAGAAGGAAAAAAATAAAAATAAAATAAACAATGCATTCAAAAGAATGCACAAGTCAGATTTATACAAATCATGGTTATAAAGCTTACTAATAGTCTCAATATTTGATGAGCAAACTCACAAAGCCTAAATAAATGTTGATTGGAATTTTGGATTTATACACTATTTAAGATTATAACATCTATATAACAACAAAAGCAGCTGAATCGATTCTTTCCCTCATGCATGTTTCTAATGTTGGGAACAAATCTTGCAGAGAAATACCAATTGGAAAATTGCACACTTTATCAAGTTTTCCTTCATTTAACCCAGTTTCGAAATTGCATATTAAACCATTTTTCACAAATCAAAATGCATCAACTACCAAATATTATTTTTCAGGCATAGATACTTTCATTACAAAGATATGCAGGGAAAATCGCAATGCCGTATGCTTAGGTTCTTTCTGCATCCATACCATCTGGTGGAATATAAATAGTTCATTTCGACATTCATATACTGAAAGAGACATGGAGCTGTATAGCGAAAGTTTCAAATTGATTTACATGTATTTATTAGACATTTATGAAAATAAGTAAAAAAAAAAATAAAATAAACAATGCGATTGTCAAAGAATGCAACAAGTCAGATTATACAATCAATGGCTATAAACTTTTAGTAACTAGTCTCAGATATTGAATGATCAACTCACAAGCCTAAATAATTTTGTGATTGGATTTTGGATTTTATACACTATTTATATATATACATATTATATGTACACAAAAGCAGCTGAAAATCTGAATCTTTCCCCTCATTGCATGTTTCTAATGTTGGGACAATCTTGGCCAGAGAAAATTACAAATTGGGAAAAATTGACACTTTCATCAGTTTGCCTTCACTTACACAAGTTTACAAATGCATTAAAAACCATTTCACCAAATCAAAATGCATAACTACCAAATATTATTTTTCAGCCTAGATACTTTCATTCTAACAGAGATATTCAGGGAAAATATCCGCAATTGCCACGTATGTTTTAGTTTTCTAAGCATTACATACCATCGGGTGGAATATGACAGAAGTTCATTTCGTACATTCATATACTGAAGCAGGACATGGAGTGTATAGCAAATTCAAATGATGACATTGTATTTGTATTGCTTAAATTGCATAAGAATCCTTACAAACAAGATACATCGCTGGTTCCAGTAAGTCTGTCTACCCAAGCCTCTATCCCTTTACTACTAACAAAACTACTAACAGCTGTTAAAGAGTCACTTTCAGAGATACTGTTCCACGACATATTCAGAAGTGGGTCAATCAGATGGGATTCTTGCAAAACTCTAAAGACTTATAGAAACTTCAAGTCACTGAGATTTTTTCTAAGTTGACTGCATCAAAACGTATTGATTGCTTCCACACTTTTATACAACAAATTCCTCACGATAAATTAAAATCAGGCTTTTTTCACGAAATTGAGTAATGCTTTTTTGAAACAAAAAACGGGCACCCGAAATACAAGTTTCTGGTCATTGAGGAACAAGATACATATTTTGTCAGAAACCACTCTGATGCCCACACAAGTACTCTGAAAAGATTTAAGAGGCATGTATGGGTTTCTTAATCAGATAGTATTTATGTAGTTCTTTGGAGACCATGTCTTCCAACAATCTGTGTATTCCTATGGGCACTAATTGTAGCCCCTTTATTGGCAGACTATTTTTTATAATTTCATACGAAGCAGAATTTGTTCAGAAAAACTGTTACGGGATAAAACAAAAAACTTGCCGCTGTCCTTCAAGCACATTACTTATAGGTATGTAGACGATGTTTATCAATTAAAAACAATCCATAATTTTTTCAAATTATGTTCCATTTGATATATCCTGACGAACTGGACTTAAGGACACCAGCAGAATCTGACAGAATGTGCTCTTATTTTGGATATTTTACTTAATTATTGACGTTAAATGGCAGACTGACAACTCATTATATGATAACATGATGACTTGATTTGCAATTGTCAACTTTCCTTTTTTGAGTAATGTACCAACTATCACCTGCTTATGGCTCAGTGTGTATGTTTCTCAGTTGATTCGATACGCAAAGGCTGCCGGATGGTATGTGATTTTTAAAGCGAGGCCACTACTAACAAAAAGTTGATTGTTGCAGTTATAACGGAATCTTCGTTTTAAATCACCATTGTCCAAATTCTACGGTCGCTATAATGCCTTGTTGCGATTACAAAGTATCACTAAGTTCATATGTTTGACTGATTTGTTTTCATACCATTTGATGACTGTCATTTCTTTACTAGATTTGACTACGGGTAATCCCGTTTACTTTATGGTTCGACTACGGGCTCACGGGCGGGTGTGACCGGTCAGCAGAAGATGCTTACTCCTCATGGCACCTGACTCCTGCCTTCGCTTTGTCGGAAGGTCCGTGTTGCCCACACTCGAATTTGTATATGTTTTTTGGATTTGATTTACGTTAAACGATGTTACTTCGCCTATTTGTAACAAGTCGAGTGTAGGGCAAACACGGACCTCGACAAACGCGAAGGTAGGATCAGGCCCCGGGAGCATGAAACTGTGCTTAAAGTTTAAGTCAAAATTTGGACTTAAACTTAAGATTTGGACTTAGCTAAGATTTGCGAACTTAGCAGTGGATCACAAAACAAACTTAGGCAATCTTAACTAAGTTGTCTTAACCAAAACGTTTGTCTAGAATCTTAAATTGCTATGGCAACCATAAGAACATACTCTTCTGCATGTTAGCTGTACAAATTATTAAAAAATTACACAGTCCGATGTCCTCTGATATGAATTCTTAAATTCTTCAAACCGAAAAGAACTAAAAACTTCTGTTACAAGCCGTTGTAATATAATGTTTAGGAAAAATTATGTGTGTATTAATCTTCATGTACATATTTACTAACAGGACGCAGACAAGACCACCCCCCCCCCCCTCCTTTTTTCAACTGACAAGTTTCTAGCTTAAGTGTTTCATTATCAATGACAGGAACCGGTAATTGATCTGTTAATAATGATATTAGGTCTAGTACTATTACCACCCACTATGAAAAAACACAAGAAATGAAACGATTTTCCCCTCAAAAACATCGTTTCAAAATAGCTCTCGTAATTTGCGTTTATTGTGGTCACCGCACCTCGAATGCTTCTGGTGTTCGTTAAATCCATTTCTATTGCTATCGATTCCACGCTATAAATAATCCTCATCGACGCTGATAACTTCGGATAATTCAGGTGGGTTTCGAGGACACTTTTTACATTCAAACACACGAGTCCATGAGTAACGCACTTTCCGATTTATCCCCAAGGCAAACAGAACTTATCACTTTGTGGAAATCGAATTTATATTTTGATATTGATAAATTGTTATTTTTTAAATATTGTTTGATATGATTTATCAAATATAGATTTGCTAACGCGAGAAACGTTTACATGATTTTATTCGAATGAATGTAAAAGAAAGTATAATGACTACCGGAAGTACGTACTCTGGACTCTGTTTGAATGTAAAAAAGTTGTTCCTCGAAAACCCACCGAATTATCCGATATCAGCTGTCATGGATTCATTTATAGGTGATCGAGTAGCATAGACAAGTGGATTTACTGAACCAGGATCATTTCGATGTGGGCGACAATAAAAGCCAGAATTCGAGAGCTATTTTGAAACGATGTTTTGAGGGAAATCCGTTTCATTCCTATTGTTGTTTAATAGGGGTTGTAGTTCAGACCCTTAATATTCATTATTACAGACCAAAATTACCGGTTCCTGTGATCAATGACATAGCCCCCCCTTACTTTTTAAAGAGGCCGTTATGATATGATGATCAATATAAGAATGAATTGAATTTATTTCAAATGCCTGGTCAATTCTTTAAAATTATATTTTTGATTTGACAGACTTCGCTGTGTTGTACATTCAATTTCTTAATTCGGCTCGGACTGCACAATATTTTCTGAAAAATGCAGACTGAATTCATAGTATTAAATGTCAACAACTCAGTGAAAGTACAATACTACTAATGAAGTCTAATTACTTTCAAACAGGGGCAGCGTGGCAGCCATGACTCGTTAATGTGCAGGTAGGCGCACTTACGATAGCGTAAGGATCAATTCACAAGTAACGGTGATTGATATTGAATGTAAATACTTTTGAAAGTGTAGAATTTTAATTTGAGTTGAAACATTCACACTTTACCGTGCGGATTTCACATTGTTTGTTTACGATCTACGATTGGGATTGGGTGAGTCGTTATTTATTTGTATGCACCCATTTAAACATCCGAGCTAGCGTGCGATTCTACTGACGGCTCAAATATCCGCTTCTTGGTCGGGATAAACGTCCTATCCATGGGATATCACGATCATGTTCTCTTACTTCGCCTCAAAATTACACCATTGTCGGCATTTGTTTGAACTTATTTCTTCAGTCTTAGAACTTAAGCAGCACAAGAGCAGTCTTAAAATTTAAAGACAAAAAGTGCGCTAGTGAATTTTTTTGTGATCCACTTTAGACCAGTCTTTAAATTTAAGAATGCAATTTTATTGGTTTAAGACAATTTTAAGACTTAGACAGTTTCATGATCCCGGGGCCAGGTGTCATTGGAGGAGTAAGTCATTCTTTGCTAAAAGTCACAAAGTTGAGAGGACACGGCAAGTTGTTTTTTTTGTTTTCATCCCGTAACATTTTTTTGGACAAATTTGGCTTCGTATGAATATTAAATTATCCGCCAATAAGGGCCACAATTAGTGCCGCATATTATTGACTTGAAAATTGGAATACCTTAATAGCATTTTTGCATTTACATTCCACCGTTTATTATAATAGGGGTTTTATTTTTTGATTCTTATTTATCTCTCATGAGAGTTGATTCGATACACAAGAGCTTTGCTATGCGTATGAGACTTTTAAAGCGAGTCAAACTACAACAAAAGTTGATTGGGGGCAGGGTTATAACGAATCTGGTTTTAAATCATCATTCGCAAATTCACCGTCGCTATAATGCCTTTGTTTGCGACTACAAATTATCACTAAAGTCATATTGTGACTTGATTGGTTTTTCATACCCTTTGTAGACTGTCATTTTTCACGTGATTTGACAACGAGGTAACCCCGTTTACTTTATTTCGACGTATTGTGTTCAAGGCGGGTATGACCAGTAGAGAGGATGCTCTACCCTCCATGGCACCTGATCCTTACCTTGCGCTTTTGTCGGAATGTCCGTTTATGTTTGCACTACACTCGATTTTTATGTGTTTTTTGATGTATGATTACGTTTGACACATGTTAACTTCGCTTTTTTGTTATCCATTCGTTCAAAAGCGTCATCAAGTTAGAACTAACATTTGCCTGATTCATTTAAGCTAGGAAATTATGATTTTTTGACCATTCAACACGCATAGCGGCATTATATATTAAGCGTAAAGTTAATTATTATCGTATAACTTAGGTCAAAAATTAGCTGCATCCCTTATAACCTTAATTCAGAAAATTGCATTTAACGTTATATGATGAATAACTTGCGAGTAATAAGAATTTTGCATGAGGCGACGAACTTTTGTACTAGCAACAAAGTAGAAACAGAACAACTTTCAATTGAATTGTGACGTCATCTCTAAGACAAATTCCTCCTGAACATATTGCTATGTAACATGACTTGCGTTACAATATTGAAAATGGCGCAACCTTACCTTAAATTCCACCTCAACAAGTAAAATTATTGTGTCACAAATCCATCCCAGAGTCCTTAGTCAAATTGGCTGACTCACATCCAGTTCAGCGTTAGTTCTGGATCACCATGACGGTCGAAACGAAGGTCCCAAACCGTATACAAAACGTCGGATGATCCAGACGAAGTCAGAGTGGAAAACAAAAAATAATACTGTATACAATGTTTCCCATAATTTGAGTGGAAAAAACTGTTGATAAAGGTACTCCAGAACAGAATTTTAAACGCGTCATCCAATTGAACAAGTCACAGACGCACTCGGTTACATTTTCTCGCCAAAGTTCTCAAGTAAAACGTGCAAGTGATTGTGGGCTTCCTAGAGCCTGGCATTGTTACTCTCGATTAAACATTTAAGGCCTAGCCTTCAAGTTTACTAACTATATAAAACATGTTGATGGAAAAGATGTGTGGCGTCATGTCGTATGTTTTGGACGTCATATAGAATGCGGAGTGCGATCACATTTTTGAGATTTTGGTTTTTTTTAGCATAATTTTTTTTTTTTTCTTTTTTGTTACCATTTTCTATTCTCCAGGCAAATAAGGTAATGCAGACCCCCCCCCTTCCAAGTAGCTGTGAACAGCCATAGTCTTTACTATTCAAACGTTGAAAACTTTCTTGCAAGCACAAGGGGGGGGGGATTAAATTCTAGATCAGATCTATATCTATTTTATTTTCCAGTCAAAGCGTCCTCAAGCGGCAACAGTGAACACATACAAGGTATCACAATATATTAACAAAATGAAAGAGGATTTGAGAGAAGTGATTACATAGGTATATATTTGGTAAAGATAATATCCCATTAGATTGAAAATAATGTATTCAGAACAATGTATTTAAATAATACAGTCATTCATCTATTAGACAGTGCGTAGATGCCCCCCCCCCCCCCTTCCCAGGGGAGAGGCACTTCCTATAAGCGGACGTGCCGCTGGAATAGGTTGCCTTTTTCCACTTTAGAATATATGACAAGGTATAGAAATGCCAAATCAGCATGAAACTATATGATAAGGTTCATTCAATTTTATTTCAATTGATTATATGAATAGCAACATAGTTAAATCCAGTTTTAATTAGATAACACAAAATAAATTTATTGGCAGACCACTTTTGAGGCGTTCACTAGAAAGGAACTTTCATGACACCTTGGTCCATCCCTGTATTGTTTTATCACAGCAGTTCCATGGTTATATCGGAAAAGGTCCCATTGAACAGAAACATTATATGAAAAGGTATACTATTCTCAAATCTAAATATATGAAGGGGGGGGTTGCGATGTCAGCGGCACGCCCTAATCCAACCCCCCGCGAGATAGGCTAAAGTATCGAAAATTGAAGATGGAACAAGATTTTGCATAAAACTTCACATAAAAAAAGGGGGCGGCACCACACTTGTCATAAAGTTGGGCTAAAAAAAGGGAGTACAAACTTTTATAAAAATTGTACAAGAAAAAGAACTACAAATGAGAATGGGGGGGGGTGTACGCCTACACATCGAATTGCTATCAAATACGTGTCCATGCCGATATTCCATCGCAAAGATCCGCCGGACTAATCCACAGAATCTTTGTCCCGCACAACGTCGATAGTTCGAATAGATTGTCGGAGAAGGGCTGTCATTTTTTTAAACCTTTATCGCATTTTCTTCACGTCATTGAGCATGACTTGATAATAATTATAAAATTCATTCAAGTGAAATATTGATGATAAAAATTCATTGTAGCTTGGTCAGATGCGTGGAATCAGCAAGATCTATGGGGTGTGAGTTGAATGCATTGCAAAAATAGCTAAACCTAAGGACATTAAACAATGTATACGGTATTCGAAGAAATTATGAACATGTACATCCAAGGAAAATGTTTTGACTGCGGAGAAACCTGCATATCAAATTGGAGTATTTTTTTAACCGTAGTGATATAAGAATGAATCTTATATTTTTTCGGGTGATGCAGTAATCACCGACTTTTAGACGGTAAAATCACCAATGCACGAAAGCGCGATTGATGAAAAGTTTCACCGTCTAAAATCTCGGTGTATAACTGCATACATGTATCACCGAAAAAATATACAGATTTCCATTTCTTATCATTTAATTTTATATTCCAACAACAAAATAATTTCATTAGACTTACGTGTTGTTCACGGTACGTGATTGAAAATCACCTCAATTCTTAAGAAGGTCTTGTTAATCACACCAATGAGAATCGGCGCTAGCGTGATTCACGTGATGATAATAAAATTTAAATGGATATTCTCATCTGACCATAAGTATGATAAATTTGTTTTAAAAAAAGGTGACAGGGGCACCAGAACAAAACCCTCCTCTTTCCAAAAGTAAAATGAGAGGGGCACGTGCTACCACAGCCCACCCCCCCTTCTACGCCCGTGGTACATGTAAGCCAATTCAATAATTTATGCGAATGATGACTTGTTCTGTTAATTGAGTTAAAACTAGGGATACCAGGAAATATGATTATAAACACTAGATTTGACTACGGTAATCCGTTTACTTTATTTCGACTAAGGGTTCAGGCGGGTGTACTGGTCAGGCAGAGGATGCATATACTCCTCCATGGCAACCTATTCCTACCTTCGCTTTTGTCCGGAGGATCCGTGTTGCCTACACTCGATTTGTATATATGTTTTTTGGATTATGATTACGTTTGACACGAATTGTTAACTTCGCCTTTTTAAGCATTAAGTCTTCTTTTCTCAACGGGGTTGCCTTAAACGCATATTGGATTTGCCATGTACAATGAAGTGACTCATGCAAAACTTCAATTTTTTACTCTTTAAGATGCTATGAGGAAAAGTTTTAACATTCTGACAGAAAAGTACAAAAGTTGTTACAAAATTAGTAATTGTTGATGTATAAAAGAAACAGAATAACATTCATTAAATTGTAACATGGCAATATCAGTCCCTTTCTACATCATCCTGCTCCTGCAAAACTGAAAGTATTCCAAAAAATCGATAAACAATCAGTTTGATTATGAGAACTTGCCGTTGCAGTTTTCAAAACGCCACACGTTTCATCATAAAGTTGCAATAATGTTTTGAATTACACTACCATAAACTTCCCATGAAATAACAATACACATTGCATTGAAAAAAGAAGTTTCCCATCCTGTGTTTTCTATTTTGTAGCTCCAGATGCCTGGTAATAGATATCTATTTAGATATATACTATATTGCAGGTTAAGTGCAGGGAATCGAACTAGATAACATACTTATGATTTCACATTATACTGAGTATTTTCACCCTTTGATGATCGCCGTTATATATTGATTTGTTTTAAAACAATGGTCTATGATCATTTCTAAACTATTAGCCGTATCTAATTGAGACATATCCCTGTCTATGGTCCTACGACTGTGGTCAAGCATGAACAGGAATATTTCCCCAACAACGAGAACATAACTCGGCATTCGTCGACTTTTCACACAGTACTTTCAGCGGAAAGAATCGCAGTGTTTTTTAAGGATCCATGTAAAACGTGTGGTATGTCTATATCTTATCTTAGTACATCATACAGTGCAAATTAAATTCAAGTGATCAACTACAACTATTCAAGCGTAACACAATCATTTGCTTACCAGGTTGGCAAGTTTTCTTTCGTTGACCGGAAAACTCGTCCTCTTTACTCAAGCACTTACAATAACCCACAATTTCTTCTACTTTCACTTTCAAATATGTAGTGGATATAAAGTTTACAAGACATTAATGCTTCATTCAAAACGCACTCAAAAATTAAAATGAAACAACTATTTTAATCAAATGTGCAAAGATAGAAATTATATCGCGTCTTGTATGTCCCAATATATATAACTATGATAAAAATAAAAATTTGGCCGTATAATACTCACACCATGATGCTGGAAATGTGAACGTGGAAACTCCCACACATGAACTACTTGGAGCACAGCACAGAGACGGAAGGTTGTATGTACATAAGTCTTATTTCGGTTTGTAATTAACAGGTTTGCGATACCTTTTATTTGCAATATAATGAACGGCCATATTATGCATATATTCTTTACGTATTCCTATGACAATGGTATTGTTTACATTTTTGGCGACATGGACGGGTATATACACCATTGTCACGAAAAGCGTACCATCCATTAATCCCAAGCTTTCTTATCCGTTTAAGGACTATATGGACCCAAAAAGAAACTCAATTGTCATAGATAGCACTATGTCTCTGGTTCTACCATTATAAAATTCTCCTTTTGCCATCCTGCAAACATGAGGGATTATCTACTATATTTGCATTATACATTTCAGAATCAATAGAGTATATTTTTGAAATTTTATCTGTCATCGTGTTCATTGCTAAATTAGGGAAGGGGGGGGGGCTAAACGGGGAAAACCATTGAATGACTCAAATTAAGGCAAAACAACGTATTTCTTACAATGAAGAGAGTACATATTATATGCAGTATCATGTACACGCCAGTAAATCAAATTATCTGTTATCGAAGATGTAGCTTCGCGCTCGCTCAAAACGGTATAGTACCGTTCAACATATTATTTTCGAATCATCATCAATAATTTCTGCTAGGGCATTGACATGATCTTGTCATTCCTATAAACTCTTATTAATTATTACTTATTGGAACTTTCAATTGTTGGAGATAGATAAACCAATTTTGTAAATTTACATTGATGTTAGTACGCATAAATCATAACATATAATTATCATTGTTGTAGGATCTTATAATGAAGTGGAATGAAAAAACAATTTTTTGTTTTAGCAATCTATATCTTTTTGTAGTCTGCTTAGAATTCTTATTACATACAATGTGGTGCAAGACTTGAGAAGAAACAGATTGACAACCACCAGATGACTATTCATTAGCATTTGTTAAAAACTCCCTACACATCTATTTCACCATGCTCTCAAGAAAGATCAAAATATAAACGACTGGAAATTTAACAATATTCAAAAAAGTTGAAGAAAGATTTATGATCTTTATCTATAATCTACCATACTACATGCCTTAAAAACATTTAGATATTGTACTTATATACATGTACGGTGTTGTATTATCTAGTACAATGTATTATTGATATCTTCTCCGTATTGTTCCGTTATTATATAAGAAACTGAATCTGTTATTTTTTCGGGCTGACTGCACGGTATCACCAATTTTAGGCCGGTCAAATACCTCGATCCAATGCGCGAACGCCGCATGATTGAAAAGTTTTACCGTCTAAATCTCCGGTGACTAACCTGCATATCACCCGAAAAAAGTTATAAGATTATTTCTCTATCCTTTAATTTTATCATTACAACAACAAGAATAATGTCCGATTAGACACTATTACTTTTTGTTCAGATATGTGGATCGAAAAATCACCCCAGATTCTTAAAAGCGTGTCTTGTAATGCAATGAGAAATCGGCATGTAGGCTGATTCACGTGAAAATAAAATTAAAAGATATAGACAGTAAAAAAAAGAAAGTCCTTTGATTGATGACTATATTGTTTTTGCCTACAAAGTTTTTATATATTTCTTTTTATCTGACACATTAATGTGCTATACTAAAAATTCTATATGTTTAAAATACCATCACGCATAGCGCCACTATCAAGAAGACTCCAGTCCCCTTGATAGAGCTGCCTAATGAGATCTACTTATGACAACTATTTGCGATGGCCACAGGAGAATCATTTATGGCGCGCGGCAAAATTTATTTAATTTCATTATTTGTACATGTAAATTTCTCAAACCATGAGATATATAATTCATATCGCTATGACATTATTTTATTAAATCAGATTTAATTTCCTATAGTCATGAATATATTTATATATTCTGTATATTTGCATCTTGCAGCGTGATGTAATAGGAATCTATTTTGATTAATTGGAGCTTTGTCGAGGCACAGTCCTCGATAGCCTGCCATTATTTTTTAGTCGGTTGTTTCCGAGTGAAGATTCACATCTTACCAGTGATATTGTGCTGATTGCTAAGTACATATTTTTGTCGAGAATTTAAAAGTTTATTCTAAGGAGTCCGTATGCAAATCAATGATTGTATATTTCGTGGGAACAGTACTTTTTGAAGATGTTAACGTAACTTCCTTAACTATTTGTCCAATTGTTCTTATTTTGTTTATTGTTTCATTAATTTTCAAACAACAAAAAAATTAAAAATGATAAAATATAACACAGAACAAGAATCCACTCAACAGCAATCCTTTCAAATAAGAATAATCTACTTGGCTGATCTCTAAGCTTTTTATCAAAAGTGTTAAAGCTTGTTTAAAAGAGTGTGTGTGATAGCCTTATTGTTTAAAAGCCCTTATTGTTTACATTTCCATGCCATGTATCAACCTTTGTATATGATTCAGTATACACGTGTATGTCCAGGGTACAACATTGGCTTGGGCGGCCGTGGAGGACAAATTGGGTTAAGTCAAACAATAGCTTTGTTATCCATTACGGCAATGGAGTTAGTATCAGCCAATTTATGTGAATTTTTTTATTGGGTCTAACTAGCAGCCATTGAAAGACAGGAAATCTATACTGAGCCTCTATACTTAATTGACAGTGATGTATTGATGAGACGAAACAGATTACACGCCTTGTCCATTTTCAAAATGCCACTCTTCCTGGTTGGTTTAACAGACCAGTTTTATTAATTAAGACATTTTCATCAACGTGGTTGGACCTTAGGAAAGGCAACAAAGCTATTGTGCCTGCCGAGGACTTACTTGTGGCCTGGCATGGGACTGTAATATGAATTGCACCAACCGGGTAGAGTGTTTTATTTCTTCATTACAGACATTTGATATAAATGTTGTGTGAAATTTGCGATGTTTTCATCCTAAACAAGCCCGATTCGTGCTGATTTACTGAAGCACAGTTTGTGCGCAATTGCTACCCGCCCCCTCGGCTGCGGTCTAATATGAATTTACCAGTCATGTAGTATTATACTTTTCATACAGACCATTCGATTATTTATAAGTTGAAATTTGCGTGTTTTTACCACTTATACTGTCAATAAATGGAACATTACAAGGAAGTTCTGTGACAATCTTATATTTTCTTGTTAAAATTTTTATTTAATATCGTTTCATTTTGATGCTAAATTACTTTTATCTTGTCATTTATTCTGGCTCGTTTTACGATGATAGTGTAAAAATGTAACTTAGCGCAAACCTATAATGTACACATTATTGAATATAGTTATTATACGAGCGATTCTTTTTCTTACCGATTGTGTACACGCGATTTCTCGGGAAACGGCTCCAATGGATTTTCATGAAATCTTTTCAGGAAAGATGCGTCATAAAATGAAACTAAATCCAGGTGGGTTTTTTCTTTTTTCGAAATTCACTACCAGGGTCGCGAAATTACGGCCTGGATTTTCCGTATGTTTTTTTGCACTCGTCCATCTTTGTCCGACGCGAGTTAGTTCATGATCCATACACGGGTTGAGATTTAAAGTCCTTGAAACTTCTCCCGGGTATTTGTCAGTAGTAGATTATAGTTTCGTGTACCTCGATGCAATCAAATTCATTTGACGTTAAAAACGAACTGCTCTGCGTATTGACACCGAAAAAACGTATAAAAAAAAAAAAAAAAAAAAAAATCCTTTCATTTTTTTGGAACATTTTGCTCTGTATCTTTTCATACAGAAATAATTGGAAAGACATATAGAGAAAAAGTTGTAGATAATGACAAGAGACGTATTCGATTGAGTATAACGTATTGAGGGCCAGCCCCTCAACATTTTAGGGTTGATGAGGGATCAACATTTTGTTTCAAATATATCAGAAAAGACTAAGAAAGAATTTTGTTATGCATTATTGAAGCAGAAGTTGCTTGGTTATACATTTGTACATCATGCTGATGCCAACCGTTGTCTTCCGTCGTCCGACACTTCCCCGGTGGCAGAACCGTAAGTAATCAGAAAGAAACTGACAATTCACAGTTTGCTTTGAAGATGAACTTCATGGTTAAAGTTAGGTTATCTTTTACAGATTGTTATAATTTAAGATAATTTAGAAGTGTTGCCCCTCCCCCCTCCCTACTCAAGTTTAAATTTATATAGACCACCCCCCCCCATACTTTCAGTGACAAATATTCTCTTTTCCCTTTCTTTTTGCTCGGTTTACATAATTTTGAACGTCTGCTCCCCCTCACCCCCCCCTCCTTTCTGTGATTTTTTTAAGTTTGCCCGCCTGGCCCCCCTCCTACTTTTATTCTTTATGACCCCTTAACGCTATTTCCTAAGCGACCATATCCCTAAGACACTGTCTCCAGTCTAGAGTACTTTCGAAAAACCAGGGCCAGGTTTCTCTAGATACTCTGTGTCGTCAAGTAGAACCGCCCTCTGGGAGTGTGAAAAAAGAATTACATGTACACAGGACCACAGGGCATAAACAGATGGTCACTTCTCATTCAAAGTGCTAGCTACCATGAACAATATATGATTATACAAGAAAATTAGATTTGAAGATATTTTATTGTATATAATTATATACACAAAAGGTTTGAATACAAGTTCTTACAACTTACGAGGTTCTCACCTAAAAATTCTAAATCAAAAGTTTATTTGAGTGGCACATTTGCATAATAATTACTTTGTTACACATATAATAGAATTTTTAATCATTCATGACACAATGCAATATTTTAAAAACAAACGATATATATAGTTTCTATTTCTGTATGACCTTGACTTCAGCAACCCGATTATGTTCGGCAATCGTCAATCCATTGTCATTGCGTTTGAGGCTATGGCGGGTTATTCGAAACACTCATTCAAGATATGTTCTCAATCAATATTCCAACATGTTCATTTTTCGAAAATTTTCACCATATCTTAATTATTATAATAATCATACCGGTAGATGTTGACTTGTGTATATTTGAGTAGTTGAAAAATGCCGTCAGTTACAGCTCCTGGAGAAAAACTTTGTTATTTTCATCAATAAGATCTGGGTACGAGTTATTTTTTTTTCAATTTTTATTATAAAAATCTGGGTAAGAGTTCTCCTGGAGACATCCTTTGAATTTTATTTTATTTAACAATAAATAACATTATCCATTATTTCATTTCAATTATAAAGGTGACGATCAATGATTTTGTAGAATTTTTTCACCAGATGCACATGCAAGTTGTAAAAACTAAAACAAGAATGCCAGTCCCCAAGTCGCGTGATTGTGTTTTGTGTAAAAGGCAATTAAAGGGCAAAACAAATTGACAAAGTCTTTCTCCAGGAGAACTCTTACCCAGATTTTTATAATAAAAATTGAAAAAAAAATAACTCGTACCCAGATCTTATTGATGAAAATAACAAAGTTTTTCTCCAAGGGAACTCGTACCCAGATTTTTAAAATAAAATTGTCAAAGTTTTTCTCAAGGAGAACTCGTACCCAGATTTTATTGATGAAAATGACAAAGTTTTTTTCTCTAGGAGAACTCGTACCCAGATATTGATGGGTACGAGTTCTCTTGGAGAAGTCGAACCCGGGTACGATTTCTCCAAGAGAACTCGTTCCAGAGTACGATTTCTCCAGTAGAAATCGTACCCTATTTCTTGGGTACGACTTCTCCTGGGTACAAGTCGAAACTTGGATATAAGTTGAGATTTTACTCAAATTGTAAATTACTCTAATAAAAGGAAGCTAAAATTGCTTTAATTTTGTGATTTTTTGAGTAATTTTGAATGTTTTTTTTTTAATTATTATTAGCTCCGATATCAGTTGAGATTGCCCGTACCGTTGACCATATATAGTCATTGATAGTAGTAGTTTAATAACTCGCTCAAAGATATTATTATTTCAAACATAATATAAATCATTCTGACAGCCTTGCCGCCCGGCTCTCTTGATTAGGTTAGAGTTATATTTAATGTCTCAGTCTTTTTTTTTCTTTCTTTTTTTCTTCTTTTTCGCTCTACAATTTTCTTCATTTTTTTTTTTTTTTTTTTTTTTTTTTTTTTTTTTTTTTTCACTTTATAGAAATCAAACTGGTTTAACTTCAACTCCAGAGCACTATCATTGTATAGTATCTTTTCTGTAACCTGGCACAAGACACCAGCCGGGGTCCATCCAGAAGCCCCGCTACAGGGTGGTGCCCACAACGCAGGTCCTCACCTCAAGGATGAAAAAAATTGCCATTACCATTGCAACCTCTCTTAACATTTCTCTTCATTGAAATCAATAATCTCTGAATACAGATGTTATCACTCCCCAATTTTTACTACACGGGCGCAAAATTTCTATTACAGACCATATCTTACAATTCTTTTTGACAAGGAACCCAAATTGTTTCAAACACGTCACGGACGACTCGGACCTGAACTATGTTATTAGAATTTAATACTGTATCCTAGTTGTGCATCTAAGACAAAAATCTTCATGTCGAGGGATTTATTTTGATAACGTCCCCTTTCAATGTTTAGTCTATGGGCCGAATATACGGAGACGTGTTTAAACTACTTCCAATTTATTGTGTAATAGAATGCGGTAAACGATTTTTTCTGTTTTGCCTTTAATGATTTTGGATATCGTGAAAAATATGAAAAAATCATGACTTCACATATTCTATACTTCCTATAATTTGAGAACACCTATTTTTCTTTGTCGTTTTTGCATGCGTTCCTTATAAATGATATAGTGGCAGTTATCTAGCATAGTACATGTAAGTCGAGCTAAGTACCTTGGAAGGGAAGAAACGAGATATTATCTGTTCCTATATTTATTGTAAACACGATTTCTAAATTCTTAGTGAGTAAGGTGTTAGTAATACTAGCAAACTGCATATCAACAGAGACAGTTTGTTAAAGGTCTTGGAGCAATTGATTCGAATTAGATATACTAATTGAGGAGTTGCAATTATTAGGCGCTCAAAACTACCAAGATTATAAACAATATCGATGTGCACATGCGTATATGTGTTAAAATGTAATTATTTGCATTTTTTTTACTACAATTTATAGTAGTGTTCCGGGTTTAGAATAGGTCTCCATCATCTCCATGCGTGTCTGCGGAGGCGAATGACTTGGGGTGGTGCTTTCGGGATGGACTCCCGGACAAAACGAGGCGCCCATGTCAGCAGACTGGTGACACGACAAAAAATCCCTTTCTGCCTCAATGCCCTGAGTGCCGAGCATAGGCCTTAAATTATCTTGCAGCAAATCCAACGGCAATTATAGTGTACCTGTGCACAATGAGTGAACATATTCGACGAGTGGAGTAGAAACATGAAATAATCAATTATTTTATGTAACGCAAGCATCTGTCTACTTTCGATATTCCTGAGTGTACCTTCTGTTTAGATAGGTAACTATCTACATTTAATTGGTACAGTTCAGAGAAAGAAGATAACCCTTAAACATATGTTGTTCAAATGGCCAAAGGTCAAAGTAACTCAAATACCGAGAAAATTTCTGTTGTTTCAAGAAGGCGTTTGTGAAATTAGAAACAGTGACTATAGTACTATTCAAAGTTATATGTATCCGTATTGATCCCAGGAGTCAGGCTGTTTCAATTCATCGACTAATAATAAACCATGCTTCCGCTTCAGTTAGTCTCCTCAATACGTTTGATAAAAATATAAAATGGTTTGTTACTGCGAAATCAAGGTCCCAGGTAAATGCTGTTGGCAGAGTCTTTATCACGGCTGGTAAAAGTTTGCCGTGATGTGTTTTGTTTCATTCATTTCTCCCGGCAT
>CAJDSM010151098.1:0-14294 GCA_903981925.1 Ostrea lurida
ATGTACCCAAGTTTTGGTTAAAAATTCATCATGTAATTTCGAATAGATAAAACAAAATAACGACTGATTCCAAACTGCCTCAATCGAGCAAAACATTGATATAAAATGGCGAAGTAACAAAGTATCAAACATAATCATAGTCCAAAAACACAAACAAAATCGAGTGTATGGCAACACGACCTTCGAACAAAACGAAGGCAGGATCAGGTGCCATGGAGGAGTAAGCATCATCCTGCTGACCGGTCACACCCGCCGTGAGCCTGTAGTCGAAACAAAGTAAACGGGGTTACCCGTCGTCAAATCTAGTAATGGAAATGACAGTCTAACAAAGGGTATGAAACAAATCAGTCAACATATTGACTTAGTGATAATTTGTAATCGCAAACAAGTCATTATAGCGACCGTAGAATTTGCGAAATGATGACTTTAAATGAGATTCGTTAATCCCTGCAAACACAACTTTTTAGTTTGTAGTTGGCCTCGCTTTTAAAAAATCATCATACGCATGGGCATGCCATTGCGTATCGAATCAACTGAAGAGACATACACACCATAAGCAGGTGATAGTGGTACATTACTTACATAAAAAAGGAAATTGACAATTGCAAAGTCAAAGTCATCACATTTATCATATAATGTAGTTGTCAGTCTGCCATTAGAGTTAATATTAAGTAAAATATCCAAATATGAAGCACATCTGTCAGATTCTGTGGTGTCTTTATTCAAGTTCGTCAGGATATATCAAATGGACTAATTGTGAAAATTATGATTGTTAATTGATTAAGACATCGTCTATATACCTATAAGTAAGGTTGAAGGACACGGCAAGTTTTTTTTTTGTTTTATCCCGTAACAGTTTTTGACAAATTGTGCTTCGTATGATTTATAAAAATAGTCTACCAATAAAGGGGCAACAATTATTGCCCATAGGAATACCAACAGATTGTTGGAAGACATGGTCTCCAAAGACTACATAAATATTATCTATAAGAAACTCAAGCATGTTCCTTAATATCTACTTCAGAGTACTTGTATGGGCAATCAGAGTGGTTTCTGACAAAATATGTATCCAATAACCAGAAACTTGTATTTTCGGGTGCCGTTTTTGTTAAAAAGCAATTATCGATTATCTGAAAAAGCCTAGATTTTTAATTTATCGTGAGGAATGTTGTATAAAGTGTGGAGAAATCATATGTTTTGATGCAGTCAATTTAGAAAAATCCCGTGACTTGAAGTTTTCTATAAGCTCTTTAGAGTTTTTGAGAATCCACATCTGATTGACACCAACTTCTGGAATATGTAGTGGAACAGTATCTCTGAAGAAGTGACTCTTTAACAGGTGTTAGTAGTTTATCTATCTCGAACGTGAAGTGTCAGCACGGCTATGTAGAAGATCAGAAACGAGCATTGCCAAAATGGCGTAAAACATTTATCAATCAATATACTAATTGAGTTCCTCACCCATTTGTAGATTCCTGTTCTGCTGATGAATTTCGATGTGACAGGGAGGAATGTGTTAACTCAGCTCTACTTTGTGACGGAAAAGCTGACTGTTCGAAAGGATCGGACGAACATTTCTGTTGTAAGTATTCCTAATAATGAACCTGTGTACAGTTTTTCTCAAATGTTTAATTGAACATATTTTATTGTCAAGATATTATAGACAAAAGGATTGGGCACAAATTCATAAAACTTAGAACGCCCTCTCAAATGTTGATTGGTTGGACCTATGCTTGGCGCTTACGGCCTTTAAACAGGGAGGGAGTTTTATCTTGCAACACCAGGGCACGCTTGTTTTAGGCCTTGCATCGACAGTTGCGACGCCGTTTAGTTTTTACTTTGTCCGTCAACAATATTTGTGATCACTAAAACTCAAATCCTCTACATTGCACATGCCTGAACTTTTGCACACTTGTTCATCACTATATGCATGTATGCTTATTGATATTTGGTTTGATAGGGGCCAATATTTTTTTTTTGGGGGGGTGGGACTTTTTTCCTCAGATTTTGAAAATCATTTTTTGTAAATAATAAAACTCTAAACCTATACATTGTAAATAACTTAAATTTTGCACTCTTGCTTATCACCATCTGCAGATGTATAATATATTCAAACATTTGCCTCCGCGGGGCCCTTTCTGGCTTTGTCAGTGTTCTAGTCTATGTTTTGTTTTTATACGCTCGTCAAAGACGGGACGTATTATGGTATAGCGTCGTCTGTCTGTCCGTCCTTGTACATATGTAGGCATGATGTATAGGCAAAGATAACGAGCAGTGATCAATCTCGCAAGTCCCAAATAGAATGCAAAAACAAGAGTTGGGCAAACACGGACCTCTGGACGCACCAGAAATGGGATCAGGTGCCTAGGAGTAAGCATCCCTTGTTGATCGATACAGATCAAACCGTAAACTCCAGCTTACAACTTTGTACAATTGATCACCATGATGAGAGGAAGATGCCTATTGTTTATGAAGGCCGGTGGCCAAAGTGGTAATGTCACTTAGTAGGAAAACGTTGTAGCAGAATACAGATTGAACTCTATAATCTTACAATTTGGTAAAATTTGTCGTTCCCGAAATCCCGGATTCGTTGTGTTGTGTTACTTGACTTTCATCCTTATATGACGTCATTTAGGGCATGTTTTGTTCAAAATAGCGGTGCCCTATAACAAAGAACAACAAAGAAAAATATGGAAACTATATAAACACAAAATGTTAAAGGCATATTATCTAACATATTCATACTCACCAGTAGCCGACTCACACACAGTAACAGCTACGTGGGGTGAATAACAACATAAATTACACCCTTGAAGTAAACAACCCCCCTCATAACGCTTGGGCGTCAGCCGCGAACCGCCTAGCAGAGCACAGTCTCGCAATACGACTTTAGGGGCCAACTCATTGAGGTTTTCTCGTTTCCATGAATAGATGAATATTTTTTAAGTTCCCAGCCAATAGAAATCATTGCTTATACAATATAACGCTCTTCAGTCAAGGAGATGAGAAAGTTATGCATATGAATTAAAAGTATTCAAAATCGAGCAGCGCTCTCGGCAGCGCACAGACGTGAGGGTGTGAGGGTGAGGGAGGAGAGAGAGAAGAGTATGTTGTTTCCTTCCTGCGTGATGCAGACGAAGATATTATTTCGCACGCGATGACGATGACGAGTGGTATGTATACAAAAACTGGTCCTCCCAAAACAAGCCACCGACTCATTACAAAGATGGTGCTGAGTTTGCTGTCACTTTCTGGCAAAATTTGATGGTATAGTTTGTAATTTGTGCATGAACAAATTGGAACAGAAGTTCGCGAAGTTAACAATGATTAGACATAAATTAGACGGCGATTAAGAACGAGCGTGCACCAAGAATAGCGGCACGCTCGTCATAAAAAGACGTGGCAGGTTGTACACTGTGGTGTGAGCTAGTCTATTCACCTCACATATTCTCGTCAATGACCACCGGCACGAGCTTCTGATTGGGAATTATCAATGAACTGGACCAAATCAACAAGTGTTGTAAACCAACTCCAAAAATCGAAAAACTGTGTAAAGAAATGTCTGTTTTCCTCTCCATCCACGGATACCAGACAATCAAAGAGAATATCGACAGATAACAATTGTCACACAGGCCGGAGTTTTGGGTAAATTGTTACAATATACATTGATTGAAATTATTTTATCTGGCTTCCGGTCCCTTCTAGACAGAATAACTCACTCGTATGGAGACGTCACTATCGGTGCAAAATTTAGGCCTATGCTCGGCAATCAGGGCCTTTGAGCAGGGAGGATCTTTATGTGTCACATCCCACTGTGAACATGGGGTCTCGGTTTTTTGTGGTCTCACCGGAAATGACCGCCCCATTCAGTCGCCTCTTACGAAACACAAAAGGAGATGCTGAGGTCCCTAATTCAACTGGATCCCTGGGTAACAGCTTATACTAAGTTCACATCAAATTAGAGGCCCCTTAGTAAAATATTGAATACATGTATGTATAAAACAATTTGTATAAGAAATAAACTAATTTTGACTAGGTTATACGACATATATCTAACTAAATGCAGTTTAACACTTGATATTCTTAAAAGCCGGATTTACTAGATTTAATTATACATTATTTACTAGATCTATATTTTAAGTTCTTTTTATTTGCGTAAGATTCGTGCATATTAAGGCCAAAGAATATTTGTCACACTAATGACAATTATTTTTTGGCTGCTAAAGTGCAGCTAATCTAAAAAGTAAACCTGTATTGCAGTCTTTCAATTCCGCAATCTTTAAAGGAATATTTGGGGTTTATTAACATTAAATAATAGATAAATAACAGCAGAAATTCTTCAATTCATTCTTATATTTTTTCCAGGAGGGAATACTCCAGATTATAATAATTACAATGCCTAATTCATTTATTTTTAAAAAATTTACAAAAAATATGAATATCAACCTTCCAACCCTAAATATTTTTCAACAATGTTGATAACATAGTTATTAGAATTTAATAGGAGTCGTGCTAAAAAATTCGACCACTGTTGGTTTATTAAGCCTAAAATGATCTTGATTGGTTCATTTAATTGACATTTGTTCCTAATGTACAATGGTGGAACAAATTGCTTTAATGGGTTTTTTCCCTTCAAAATAGACACTTGAAACATGTTTTCCAATGGAAATAGCCTCGAAAGGAAGATTCCAGAAGAGGCATAAACAAACTCCCTCAGGCAGATCCTGGTTCAGCTGAGTTCCTTTTCTCTCACGGAAATGTACAGTTTATCGGCTTATATCCTTTAATTAATCATTATTGTATAAATATCATAACATATCAGATGACAGCTAATCAGAATGTACTATTGGCGAGGTATAGTATGTAAGTGACTATATTGGTTCTTATATGGGTGGTGTGGATGAGAGGTGTGTTAATCACAAGCTGGTTCTTATGATGAAACGGTGTTAGCGCATGGGAGAATCCGGGAGGTTACGTCGCTACGCGACTGGTAAATAGAGCTTATGAGGAGAAGTTTGTTCAGCTGAATAAGGGGGCAATGATTTCATATTATTAAGCGCAATGTTGTAGCTTTGAGGATTGGGCAATCTTTGTCAGTCATTTCACGGCGCGTGATCACTTAGGAAGGATGGTGTTTGTTGTGGCCTACGATCGCTATCGGGTGCGATATATATTAGGGTGATTACGCCTATGTTCTTAGGGTCTGATGAGTTTGTCAGGAATTGATACATTCATATTTTCGCACGTGAGTGGAGGTTTCTTCCAGAAAACTTCTAATCCGGGGGACCGAAGAACGACTGAGGATTGGAGACTGAAGTATTTTATCTCAACGCTACTGAGTTTGTATTCATTGTGGAAGGTTTATTAATATATGCACGGCGACTACGCCCAGAGCGCCTCGGTGCTCTCAGTATCGTAAACTCGCGCCAGTGTATGGGAAATTGGTCAGTGAGGGGTATGGATTTTTAGCTGGTTTTGGTTGAGATGGGCGGATGTATATTGTAAATTTTAATGTCTTACAGAGAAAAGAGAGAATGATTTCAAGTATTGTTGTATAACCCCCAGCGAGTCTGTCCGAACAATTATTTTCGTGCGCTTTTCGTCAACAATTACATACCACGGCACTTACTATCTGGGACGTATCACTGTTATTTCATCTGGGACATCGGTTGGGGCAATTCTAACAGTTTGCCCACTTGGAAAGTTATTTGGTAATATTGTCGAAATCTTGCATGGGGGTGATCGCGGCTGACGCCTTGGTAGGGATTTAGGGAGTTTGGGTGGAAAGTAATATAGGAGACTTTAGAAACCGACTAAGCCGGGCTACGTACCTTGGATAAGACAGAGGGTGACCAATACTCCCAAGTTGCGGGGTGTTAAATAATTTGGTATCGATTCGAAAGACGCGTTAACTCTGCTTTTGATTGCCAGCGAGAACGGACAGTGATACCAAAATAAAAGGATACGCAGAAGTTCGGCTGGCTTCCCAGACCGTTGATTTCAATTATGTTGTATGGTCATCGTGATTATTCAAAGGTCCGAGTAAGACATACCTTTGTGTGTTTCGTCAGAAAGAGAGAGAGCGTAGTCATATACCAATGGTTTCCGGGCTTTCAAATATGAGCTAGTATTTTTGACCACCTAGGGTACCAAATCTATATTAGGACCGATTGACATTAAGTACACGTAAACAATAGGCCTGGGTCTCGACAAGGAGAATGTCGGACAAATGGGCATTCCTGATAACCTAGCCTTCGCTTTTTCGTCGAAGGTCCCGTGTTGCCCCTACAACACTCGAATTTGTATGTGTTATTTGTACTATGATTACGGGGGTTTGAAATTACTATTGTTTACTTCGCCATTTTATATATGTCATGTCATGGTTGTCGGAGTAGCAATATGGTTTCCCTCCGGGCTGAAGATTCATTATTCATTTCTAATCCTAGAGTCACATATACTCACATACTCAGTAGACTTCATATATATACATTGGACCCCGTGGGGGATTTGGGTTAGAATTGGTACCTAGGCATCCCTTTGCGTGGTCGTAGAAGAGGCGAATTGAATGGGCGGCCGATGAGAGTTATGTGGCGAATCGGGGGACGACTGGTAGCCGCAGGAACGAGAAACCATAACAGACGAGTCGCCTCACTGCTGAGGTTGAGGTTCTAGTTAGAGTCGCGGGCAGGTCGGATACTGAGATCATTATAGAAAACAAAGACTACGAGAGGGCTGGCGTATGAATAAATATTTAGTGGCCTGCTGTGCTACTAGAGAAGAGAAGAGAAGGAGAAGGAGAGAGACAGCGAGGCATAAGCTAGTGCATCACTCGCCAAGCCGATTCCGGGAGTGCAAGACAGTACGTAGATGTTAGTGAAACACTGGGTCGAATTCAAGGCCCATGCGACTTCGTAGACAGCTTAATTAAACGACAATCAATACAGCCGTGGTGTGTCTCGTAAACGTCGTGAGTCGAGCGTGATCTGCGCAGGAGCCCTGATGTAGCTCTCTCAGGTCTAGCTATACGAAGACTGGGCATACGGTACGAAGGATGCTGGCGAATAAAGATCACCTCGCCTGCTTCAAAGGCCCTGAGTTGCCAGCGCATGGCACTAAATTTTGCAGGCCATTCAACCGGCATTGGTGACATTCGCAATATTATGGAGGCCAGAATGTACGCTGGGGGCCGAACGCATTGAATATTCTTCGGTGAGACGTAAACAATATAACTAATCACCATCATATACAATATGGACCTACCCATGGAACAAACAAATCTCCATATCGCTAGGACGGCGGTATTTGCACGATGAGTTATACGTTTTTTGGTCGCTTTGGACCATCGAACGTAAACCAGCGTGTTGTATGAACAAACACGTCAGTACTGGGATAACACTTAATAACGGGCACTAGCGGGAATATGTAGTCAGTCGGGGGGGACAATAGGAATGCGGTGAACCTGCTGAAGCAGCGAAATCAAGATCACGCCGCGGAAGAGTCAAGATGTTCGATTTTTCATATCTTGGCTGAGGCATTACTGTCCGGATTCTATTCCCCGAGGTAGTATCCGAGACTGAGAGATCAGAATCGTGGGTGGATATCTGAAGAACGTGATTATTTTGTGAGAAATTACAGACGCTTGAGGGGAGTATTCATTCATGTCTATCTAGGTCAATTATTGAGAAGCGGGAATGCTCCATCCCTATCGTCCATTGGGCTTGAAAACGTCCGGAAGGTCAAATCCAACATAAGTGATAGGGGAGTAAGGGTTACGGGGCCGACGGTAGGGTCAGACTATGTGGAATGGGTCAGTGAGGGAGTCCAACACGTAAGATAGTGGTGGCTCTCTGAGCGACGCCGTGTATGCTCACCCAATTTATCCTGACGGTGTTCGCAATCAGGACGAAAGATCATCAGAGCCCCGTGGAGCGACGCGAGCCGATCAGAAGACCATCGACGGCCAGAAGTGCGGGTTGACGGTGGGTCCGTAGTCACGATTTGATGAATACAGGCGGTCTCTAGGTCTGACTACGGCACAGGTAGACTGGAAGAGGAGATTAGACAGTTAAACGTATGGTATTCTTCTATGCGTTGAGACTGATGAAAAACGCAGGTAGTAGGGCGACATAACGAATCAGTCTCGTATAAAATTCGATAAAGATTGCTTCCTTTAGGCGGGATCTTGGGCTGGGGGACAATTAGAAAGGAACACATAGATGTAGATTGGACATCTTCTGCCTATGATTGGTAGGCATACGCAACGTTAATAACGCCTAACGACGCTATACAGATACACGGAACATACACTCAACGCTACATGAGCACGGATAACTTAAACGACAGTCATCGTGCCGAGATTGAAAAGCAGCAAATATGATTTCCGGTCCGAAGAGCATTATACTTTCCAAATAGAGTCAGCCATATCATGGCAATATGAACTATACATGAGTCAGAAGTAGCCATATCAATGCATATTGAACTAAAATGAGTCATAGAGTAGCCATATCATGCATATGAACTAAACATGAGTCAGAGATCTTCCCTATCGTATTTGGGGGGTCTAGGCCAATGCAACTGGGCATTAAAGTAGCAATAACATTTCCGTAAAATTGTGAAATTCAGAAAAGCGGTTTGGGGTAAGCAACACCTGTCTGATGCGTATGTACAGGAGCTTAGGTTAGACGTTGACATGATAGGGAGAAGTTGACAAAAGAGGGAGCACTGTATGGAATAGGTAAATTAAAAAAATGACCCGGACCGCACACGGACTTTAAAAATAGCATGTGTAACAAAAAGCACTCCACACTCGAGAGAAGCGCCTCTCTGCCAGAAAGACTGACAAATGAATACAGAAGAAGATGGACAATGATCCGAGATGTAAGAAATGTGTGAGTTTATATATGTTAATAAATATCCCTAAATGATAAAGTAGACTAGACAAAACATTTCCTTCTTGTGTCAACGAGATGGAAAAAACTTTCGAAAAATATAGTTATGACACAGGAGAAGGAGGAAGCCAGCCATGGCACACAAACGCACAATCTTCACCAGCTTAAAACAAAATATGGAGAGGAGTTCAGTAAAAGATGCAGCATTGGGAAAAGGAAGAGATCACTAGATACGAAATATTTAATTTTCCATTTTAAGAAGGAAATGTTTGTCTGTCTTTACTTTATCATTTAGGGAATTTATACATATAAAACACACATTCTACACTTCTCGTTATCTGCATTTTTAAGTCTCAGTTATGAAGTATTTTGTTCCAATGTTAATCTTTTCAAAATATGCATTTGATTCCTATTTCAAAAACTATATATTTCAAATCTCAAAAAGGGTGTTTGTTACCGTTTTCTGATTTAAAATGGAATGTTATTGCTACTTTAATGCCCAGTTGCAAATCTGTGTTCTATGGACCCCATACGATAGGTGAAGATCTCTGACTCCATGTTTAGTTCATAGCATGATATGGCTACTCTGACTCATGTTTTTAGTTGTCTATGCATGATAATGGCTACTCTGACTCATGTTAGTTCATATGCAATGATATGGCTACTCTATTGGAAAGTAATATGCTCTTACGACCGTGAAAATCATATTCTATCGCTCTCACTGTCACAGTGCAGTTGACCTTTCGAACGTTTTTTCAGCCCCAATGACGAATAGGGGAGCATCCGCTTCCGTCAATATTGAACGTTTAGATAGAACTGATATAATGCTCAATGATAATCTCGGAACATCCATATTGTTGCTTTGAGTGTACCAGATGTTACTTGATCTTTGTCTTTGCCAAATTCCGATAGGAGATCTGTGTTTGTTCCCATGAGGTAGTCCATATGTATAGATTTGATTGTATGATTATGTTATTGTGAGTTATACGACTCTCACGAGAATATTTCAATCATACGGAGACTGTCAGCCAAAAAATGCCGGTTGATGCTGCAAAAATATTTTAGGCCTATGCGGGCAACTACTAGGGCCGTTTGAGCACGGAGGGATCTTTATGTGCCCACTGCCTGTGACACGGGGCCTTGGGATTGTTGTTTGTGGTCTCATCCGATGACCGGACGCCCAGATGATTCGATTCGCAGTCTCTTACGACACGCAAGGGGGAAGTAGGCTGGTAGGACCCGATAATTCTACTGCACCCGAACCGCCCACTGGGGTTTGCATATGTCATGATAGTTGCGAGTATATGGTTGTGTACTCTATAAGGGATCATAGAGATGAATACATGAAGTCTTCAGCCCGGAAACCAATGATTGCTACTTGGTTAACCGAGCACAATGAACATTGAGAAACATATAAATGGCGAAGTAACAAAGTATAAAACGTGTTAATCGATAGTCCAAATACACAGTACCAGAATCGAGTGTGAGGGGCAACACGGAACCTTCGACGAAAAGCGAAGGCAGGATCAGGTGCCATTTGTGGACCTATTTGCGATCTAATGATGATTTGGTTACGACCTAAGGTCGACATAATACTTAGCTCTATTGAAAGCCCGGAAACCATTGTATCTACGCTTCTCTGTCTGAGAACACGCCAACAAAAGTGGGACTAAATGAGGCTGGATTCGTAAGCGTGGTATGGGGGTCCCTAGATGAAGTGATACCGTCCCAGATAGTAAGTGGGGCGTGGTATGTAATTTGTTGAAGAAAAAATGCGAAACGAAAATATTGTTTTCGGGACAGACTCGCTGGGAGTATAAAAATACTTTATTCTCTTGAAGACATAAATACATCGAAAATAAGCTAATCCATACCCTCAAAAATATCCATACATACTTCATAGACATGCATTAGAAATCACGCTTAAAATATGAAAAACTCACAATATACTGCCGTTGAAAAATACTTCAGTTCATCCTCATCGTTCTTCAGGTCCCCCTCAGGATAAAGTTCTGGAAGCCCATTTGTTATCAATTCCTACAAATAAATAAAACATAGGTAACAAATATTACAGAGCTCCCCTCGACGGACAACACCTTTATATGGCCGTGAAATGACTGAAAGATTGCCAAAACGGCGTAAAAAACATTATATATAATATATGGCCCATTATTTATATTTATGTTAATTTTAAGCCTATCAGGATTTCTCATGCGCTAACACTTTATCATATTAATACACCATCTAAAAAATGAACAGTAACAAATACATATATAACAGATATATTATATGATATATTATGATATATACAATATGAATCTATGTAAAGGATATAAGCCGAAAACTGTACATTCCGTGAGAGAAGAACTGAGCTGAACCAGGGAACTGCTGAGGAGTTTGTTTATGCTCTTCTGGAAATTTCCTTTCGAGATCCATTGGAACATGTTTCAAGTTCTATTTTGAAGGGGAAAAAACCCATAAAACAATTTGTTCACCATTGTACATTAGAACAAATGTCAATTAATGACAATCAAGATCATTTTATGCTTAATAAACAACCAGTGGGTCGAAGTTTAAGCACGACTCCGTATTAAATTCTAAATAATATGTTTATCACATGTGAAAAAATATTTAGGGTTGGAAGGGTTGATATTCCAATTTTTTGAATTTTTTAAAAATAAAATAATAGGCATGTAATTAGTTATAAATCTGGAGTATTCGCCGTCCTGGAAAAAATATAAGAATTAATTCTTGAAGAATTTTCCTTGCTTGTATTTATCTAATTATTAATGTTAATAAACCCAAATCATTCCTAAATTGCGAATTGAGAGCTGCAAATACAAGGTTTAACTTTAGATTAGCTGCACTTTAAGCAGAAAAATAATTGTCATTATGTGACAAAAATATCAAAACATACTTTTTGGCCTTGAAAAAATAATGCACGAATCTAAGCAAATAAAAAGACTGTAAATATATAGATCTAGTAAATAATGTTTTAAATTAAATCTAGTAAAGTCCGCTTTAAGAAATTATCAAGTGTAAAACTGCATTAGTTTAGATTATGGTCGATATAACTAGGTCAAAATTAGTTTTAATTTCTTAACAAATTGTATTATAACATACATGTATCAAATATTCTATACTAAGGGCCTCTAATTGATGTGAACTTTAGTATATACTGGTACCCTGGGGATCCGTTGAGACATAGGACTCAGCTCTCCTTTTGTGTCGGTAAAGGGCGCTGAATGGGGCGGTCATTCGGTTGAGAACCACAAAAACCGAGACCCCATGTTCACAAGTGGGTGTGACACGAATAAAGGATCCTCCCTGCTCAAAGGCCCTGATTGCGAGCATAGGCCTATAATTTTGCAGCCGGTGACGTCTCCATACGAAAGGTGATGTGTTGTGGGGTTGAATGGGTTGAAGTTGTGTGAATGTGTGAGGTGAAATGGGTGTGTGAAGTTGTGTGAGTGAGGTGGTGATGTGTGTGTGGATGAGGTTGGGTGTGTGGTGGATGGAAATCGTGGGTGAAGTGAGTGAGGAATGTTAGTGTGTGTTAACTGGGTGGAGTGAGATGTGGTGGTTGGCTGTGTGGTGGTGGTGCGTGGGGTGTGTTTGTGGTGAATGTGAAGTGGGTGTGAGAATATCTGTCTAGAATGGGACCGGGAAAGCAATAAATAATTCCAATCAATGTTATTGTAACAATTACCTCAAACTCCGGGCTGTGTGACAATTGTTGATCTGTCGATATTTTCTCTTTGTGTCTGGTATCCGGTGGATTGGAGAGGAAAAAACAGACATTTCTTAAGTTTCGATTTTGGAGTTGGCGTTTGTTTTAACAACACTGTATGGTCGTTTGGAGGATTTTTCCCAATGACGAGTCGGGTTTTGACAGGATTTAATGCTACACAACCCTGGACGCCTGGCAATGGATTTTAACACTGACACTATCTTGTCACGCTCGTCTTAATCGCGTCTAATTTGTCTCTAAATCATTGTTTAACTTGCGAACTCTGTTCAATTTGTTCATGCACATTACAAACTATACATCAATTTTGCCAGAAAAGTGACAGCAAACTCAGCAACAAATCATGTCTTTTGTAATGATCGGTGCTTGTTTTGGAGTGACAGTGATCTGTAACTTTTCCCTGCGATTTTTCCTCTACAAAACAAACAATTTCCCCCCCCCCCCCTAACGCTTGCAGCGGCGCTGCATATTGAATACTTAATCATATGCATAACTTTTCTCATCTCCTGACTGAAGAGCGTTTATTTGTATAAGCAATGATTCTATTGGTGGAACTTAAAATATTCATTATTCCATGAAACGAGAAAACCTCAATGAGTTGGCCCACGGCCAGTAAGCGTATGCGAGATTGGCCGTGGTTTCGACGATGGGTGGTTTACTCCAAGTGTAATATGTTGTATTCACACGTACTTTACTGTTTGATGCTACTGTATATACAAGGATATACGCACCGTGGTTAGTTTTTGTTTTGCCGTGTAGTTTGCGGTGCTGTCTTCTTTGAAAACCATGTTTAGTTCGCCACTGTACTCTTAAAGGCATATTGTCGAACAAAAATCTCAATATTTTTATTTCACTTAGAATGCATTGAAATCGTAAGATTATGATAATATTGAAATAATAAATTGTTACCAATATGCTTTTTTACTGTTATTTTCTTAGTCCAAACTAGTGAAATATTGTTTCGTTGAATTCTTGTCCAGGATGATAAAAATTCGATTTGGCCCCGCCTTTATTCATATGACCCCTAGTTTGAACTCGTTCGGAAAGCTATTTTGCGCGTGCTCACACGCAGTTACCAAGGGGCCTCAAACGACTAAAAATTCTCAAAAATGACTAACAACACAAATAAATCCAAGTTTTCAAAGTACATATAAACTAGGAAGTTAAAAAAAATAATACAGCAGTTCATAGAACATATATAGGTAATAGAATGTGTATTTTTTCTTCAACTGTTAACCTTGCTGTGCCTATAGCATTATGACGTCGTCTTCTGACGTTGTCGACAGTTATCGGAAACGTCATCAGAATATTTGGTATTATTCGTATAATTAATCAGATTCTCTGGGCAGACAACTACGTGGGGGTCCGGGTAGAATAGGCCTCCAGCATCCCGTGCGTGTCGTAAGAGGCGAACTGAATGGCGGTCATTCGGATGAGACCGGAAAACCGAGGTCCCGAGTCACAGCAGTGTGTGCACGAAAAAGATCCCTCCCTGCTCAAAGGCCCGGAGTGCCGAGCATAGGCCTATATTTTGTAGCCCTCACCGGCAAATGGTGACGTCTCCAATAATGAGTGAAATATTCTCCGAGTGGGACGTAAAACAGAAATAATCAATCTCTTTTTAATCTTTTTAAAGTCATAACGCATTAGTTCTGCTG
>CAJDSM010151099.1:0-15834 GCA_903981925.1 Ostrea lurida
TAACGTTAGGGCAAGCCCTGAACTTGGACGAGACAGTTTTGGAGCGAGATCAAGAATGCAAATGGGGCACGATTTCTGGACTTATAACTCAATCTGCAAGTAAATCAATAACTATTAATTCCACATCAATTTTACTAAATAAAAAAACAATACTCTGCCATCAAAGATTTATCACGCATTTCTTGTTCTGGTCAGATACCCAATCACTGGCGACTAGTTTTCACATGTTTTGCTAGGAAAAACGGATAATTTCGCCTCTAGGCTTTAGGCCGGAAAATTAAAACAACGCTCGACATAGCAAATATGAAAACACTAGAGGAGGATAAAGAATCCAAGAAAAATTAAAGGATTGATCTACAACAACTGTACATGCAAATATCCTGCCAATAAATGATGAGAACTCCTGTATTCTTCATTTATTGTTGTTGGTTGAAAGTCGTCAAAGACGGCAGTCGTTTCTGCCCTTCGTTCCTCTAGCAGCTGACCATGACACCCCCGACTTATATTGTATAATTTGAATCACTTCTTTCTTGTATCTCAATAGTTGTGTAACTATCATGACATATGTTAGGTCAATGTTGAACTTCCGTTGATTCAATATCTTTTTCCAGAAAGAATTAATTTTTGAATACTTTTTTTAAATTTTATTAGTATAACATCGGGATCGATATAGGTTACGAAATTCCTGAAACAATAATTCGAAGGTTCCATTCGTGAAATTAAGACGTAGATTAAAATTCTACCGTCAGTCTTTTCCAACATATGGCAGATAAATGAAAAGGTAAATACCACACACCGTTTGATTTGTTTTACAGTAATATTAACATTCGTATTTCATTCATAGATTTTTTTCCCCTATAAATATGGTTTTTTCCTTAATATAAACCAATTGTTCAAGAAGATTGCCAACCCTGCATTGAGAGACAATGAGATATTCTTACATTCATCTAAATCACAACCATGAGTATAACAACCCTAGTATTAGTATACAGAGGATCCATGTACTTCACGAATCTGGATACTTTATTCATTGAGTTTCAGGACTCACTACACACCTAACATTAATATGGAAATGTCTAATAAATACTTCTACTGTCACGATACACATTTGGTTTTGGCACATAACAACAAACTTCATTGTGATTTTGCCTTATTGCCTGCTTAGGCCACAGACTCACAAGGAAAACTTTAAAAATTAATAGCACATTGTTGTTATATGTTGATATTATGGATATATTCTAAACACTTTAACAAAGTTCCACTGCATCCATCATCTTAATCTTTTATCAGCATCATGTATAGGGTTTTAATTATTTATAGCTCACCTCCACCGCCGCACATTTATATAATACATTACGCAGGGTATCCCTTAACTTAACCATTAAATATTCCAAGGGAGCCACGTGGGCTCACTGAATATGTCACTTCTTGCAGCGCAGCCGCCACAATAAAAACAGGCTAGCCCCACTATCGTAACTGATACATTCAATACAGTAAGATAAAATATCTAAATTATGAGACATGTATATGTGATGAATTCGCTTACGGGCAAAAAAGTTACTACACCTACATTTGTATGCATTTATTTCTTATATTCTGTCTTGAAATGAATTAAATATTTAGCAAAGTGCGATATTGCATCAAAAGTTTCCATTGGCGTCTGTTCAAATATTTACATGAACCCACCTACAATAGGCCAGACCAATTCTTATTCAAAGACAATTCACTTGGAGAAGCCGATAGATGGCGCCCAACAGTGAGACAGCAAATTTAGGGAGCCACTCAAAATACATTTACTAGCAAATGAGCGACAGAACGTGAGGATGTGCAAGGTTGTACAGCCACTGCTCAACGTATTGAGATCCGGGGACAAAAATTTTACACAGCCTGGCAGATTACCGGACTTTTAGCATTAGGTTCGAAACCACTTGGTTTAATGTAAGCATATATAGCAAAGCGAGGTTTCTAAGAGGGATGTTTTATAAAAGGCGAATGGGAGTGCCCGGCCACTGTTCATTATTCATTGGCCTCTCGCCTACCAGCAACAGATCTGGGATTGGAAATGACAGAGTCACAAGTGATATTTTTGTCGAATTGGACCAGTCTCGCCGCATAGTGAGTCTTACATATATGCTTGGAAAAAAAAGATACTAATTAGTTGTTCGTTATCGTAAAATGTGAAAATTGCGTGCCATTTGAGAGATTGCACCCTAAGGTATCAGAATATACCATTGATCTTTCTACTATATCATTTTTTTGTTCCTCTTTTGTAGGAAGAAGTTGTCTATTAGGATCGCCAGAAATTCAATTTTGAAGCCTGTAGTTCAATACTCCAGAAGTACGAACCGCAAATCTCATAGAAGAGTATGAAGGAGGAAAGATATCTCCAAAATCGTCCGTCTTGGTCATGTCATATCAATTACATTCAGGTTTATCCAGCAAGGAATTTCAGAGCGGGCAGGGCGCTTTACAGGGGCCAAAAAGACAGGCACTTTGGTCTTGAAAAGGAGCAACGATGGAATATATCCCAGTTTCCAATTAAATAATATAGCCTTATATGTTACACTCATTCAGAAAATACCTCGGATTTTAAATCCATGTAAACGGCCAGAAACATTTAAAAAATAACATTTAAGTAAAACAAAACCTGCACTGATATAACCTCAGAATAGCTCACAGCGTTTATATTAAGCTGAAAATAACATGTATATTTGATTAAAACAGATCATCGAAATATTGTTAGGATAGACCCAAATGATTGACAATCATGTTTATATGACGGTACCTAGAAGCGAAATTCGACAGACATGTTGGCGAAACAAAATTAGCGGCGACTACGCAGAATGCCTGTATGTTATGAAGCACACTGATCAGGTGTCAAATAAATGGCCTAATATCAACCTCCCACCTCTCAGAAATACGATTGCCCCGATTAAAGATGTCCCCAATTGGAAACATGGACACAACCTCTAAGAGCAATTCTATGGACTTAACGCATTGTAAACAAAACATTTTATCTTTTTCAAAAAATGTACCAAAGTGCTACTGATTCGTCTTCTTGAAGGCAGAGGGGCGTGGCCACAGGGCCAGGCACGCGGCGCAGCACCCCTTTCATTAATTATGGCTAGCCGGAGATTATGCCCTATAGGGCAACCGACTGCATGTGCGAGTAAAGCCCCATGCAAATGGGGTGGGCGGGGGGAGCAAAAAACAATCTAAAATTACGGGATAAAAGGGACCCCTGGGTGGAACCAGAGACACATGGAGTACCATATTAACTCAAAATGATAAAAACTATGGCTCAGTGGCTTATCTCTGCGCAGATACAATAATCGATACAATGAGCCCCCCCTAATGGTAGATATATGATAGCGGGTATCTCATTCCTTCACATATAAAAAACTCTCTAACAGCCAGATCTTCTCTCCAGACCATTATTGAACAATTAGCAGACAATAATGATATAATAAAATGAATAAATTTAATAAATAAAACTAATCATTAATCCCGCTCTATCCAATAGTCTAGCATGAGTCTAAGATGGACTGCGTATACCTACCGCACCTAACGTCACAGACATGTAATGACAGTTTCCGTCCTATATAGTTAGTCTTGATTTTTCCTAAAAAGCCAAACCTCGCCAAGCATGTAACATTTGCATGACACAAAGGTTCATAATTCAAGCTCTGTTGATGCAGTGATTTCTAGTAACACACTTTGCCTTATGACAACATAAACTAACCACTTTCAGGTAAAAAGATGGCATGAAATTTTAACGATAGGTAAAGATATTGAATCCACAATGAATGTATGTATAGTGTAATTCGAATTCCTATCGCAGGAGTAGCAGTTTCATTGAAGAACATGTTATGAACAGAACAAATAAAAATGAATTATAATTCAATCAAATACATATCTCAACCTAACAACCCACCCAACCCCCAAAAAAACAAACATGTTAAGACAGGGCTACATCCTATTATGCAGGCTATGTTAATCAGTGATGCGTTATAGTAGGCGGGCCAAGCTGCTTTAGTTGACAATAGCAGCAGCAGAACCCCCAGAGGTGGGAAGGAGAGGCGGCGGGAATTAACATTTTGAATGTGAGTAATAAGAAATGCTAAATCACAACAATCACCGGGATGCGCTGATAACGATTGCTCTGATGCAGGAGATAAGATCACACAAAGTCTGTAGGAATCTGGTAGAGGTTTTTATCAATTTTATGGAAATCTAAAGATGATTGTTACACGACAGTCCATTCAAATAATAAAGATCATTCGATTATAGACGAATGTCTCTTTCGAATAAAATTAATGTACGGTATAAAGTTAGATAACAATCATAGATTATGAAAATCTGTTTATTTTAATCGACTAGGGCACTGTCTTCACTTTCTATTGTTCAGCCAGATCAAATAGATTATCCCGACAAACTATAAATTTAAAACTAACATATGTTCCATTTCCAATAGAGCACTCCCAACTTTGGATGGTCATATGTCAAAAACATAATGTTAACAGCGTTATCGCATTTTCAGTTTTTCAAAAAATTATTTTCCTTCCGATGCATATGGTTCCTACACAGCCTGTGTTGCTCTTGACCCACTGATAGAAACTATTCCCAGTTGCTTACTAATGGAACAAGCAGTGTAAACTTAAATTCTGCAAGTGAACTCAAAGAATATACAGATGTTTTTAAAACACTTTTTTTTTTCACATATTTGGACCCACATAAATTCTGCCTTCGACAGGGAGAATTATTACTTTCCAAGTTATTACTTATCCCAATATAGTATTTACAAGATCAGAGAATAAGAAGCTGCATTCATGTGTGTTTCAGCAAAGGAGTTTTTTATTCGCATGTGGTAAATATCATGGCTATATATTATAACCTCTCATCCAAAGATAAGTGATAATATAACTTATCTTTCGTATATCTTTTCAATATTTTAGTAACCTTGGATTTTAAATCAACATGAAAAGAAAGAACTCCAATGGAATTGAGTTTATTGGAGTCAACAAATCAGGTTCTTCGTGCGTCGGGAAATTCAAATGAATGCTTGGAAACCTTCTTCAGTCAAAACTTAATATGAAATATCCTAGAAATCGATAACTTTTTTTTTTATATCAAATTGCAGACTAAATTATCAAATTTTATGTAATTGCCACGCCACAATAAACAACCAACACAAATAGTACTGGAGGCAATAGGAATGGATGAAATCTATAAACTTATACCCTAGACGGCACTAGATTTAATTTCAGTGCAAATACATTTGACTGAATTCAGTTTGCACAACATCGTTTGTGAATTAAGTATCTAAATTGCTATTTGTGAGCATAAGTTCCCAAGTGATGGCAGAACAGATTAAAAGTTGCAGAACAAATAATAGGGATTGCCAGACAATATAGCCTTTTGATTTTCGATAATCAGGGAGCATGATAAGTAACGGAAAGACCCTGTGCGCATATGTAAGTTGCCAAATATTGATTGATTAGAAATTGATAGAATCCATTGTTTAGTTTTAGATGTTCGACATACACAAATGGAGTTGAAACCTAATGCTGCCAGTGACAGGGCTTGAGGTGTGGCGCAGTCCATCAAAGATTTTGCTGATGAAGAAGCCTAAGCCAGAACTTTTGGGGCAGGATCCGATTGCTAATTCAGAAAGTGAGAAAATTTTAATGCTTAAACAATATATGCAATTAGAACCTTTTTTGCTTCAAAGTAAATAAATATGGGAGGAACAAAAAAGTCTTGACTGTATTAAAGGACTGGTGGACTGTTAAAATAGAATTGCCGGAAAAATCAAAGATATGATTTGCACTAGCACTTGAGAAAGACAGAATATGGCATTTGTAATCCTTGGTCTTGTCCATATTTAATGTTGTGTCCTTAAATAATTTTACTTGTCTTTATATCTAAACAAATTAATATATTGAAGCACCCTCTACCAGATGGACAAATTTTGCAGCATTTGAAATCTGTCCCTAATGGAGGGAAATGTATTTATTCTTATTGTAGAGATACATATGCAATCCTTTGCTTTAGCTAATTTCCAAGGTTATTTGGCACTTTTTGTTCTGTAGGATGCACTGAAAATTCATAAGAAAAGTTTAAGGAAGCAGGCAAAGAGAAATTGAAAAAATTTGAAAGTTCCAAAGTAAGACCTATACACACTTATTTGTGAACTTTTGCCAAATTAAGTCCAACTGAATCATACCCTCACCCTCAATCATGTAAAGGTGAATGCTCCTGTGTGGTTGTTAGGTTCATCATACTTGCCATACCACATGTGTTGAGGTTGTCTTTTGGCGTTGATTATTGAGATGAAATTGACGCATATATAATAGGCAAATGTGTTATATAGTTTTAGACAAGTTTTAGCTCATGAACTAATTAAGCTCCAAGTGAGCATTTGATAAATCAACATATTGTTCTGACAGGGTCCATCTCAGTCCTTCTGAAACGTCCCTTGAATAGATTTTATACTTTCCCTGGCCATTATCAAACTAAAACTTGTCTCAAAGTATCCTCGGCCAGTTGCGCAATGAATTCAACCATTGTGTCCACAAACCACCAAGATTCATTCACCTTTTTTATTTTTTCCATAGATGGAAGAGAAGCAGATAATGCCCATTTCAGGTTGTTTAACCAAATCTTCTTATTGCAACCACCCACTTGACCTGAAAAGACAAAAGAACAGCTTTTCTACTAAATTAATGTTGATTCAAAAAATGTGTCCCTTCAATATTTGATAGCGCCCCAGAGAAAAGAAGTAGGGTGCAGACCCCCCACAATAGGCGAAATCAACATTATACAGGGCAAAATGTGGGGGAAAAGTTCATTCAAAAAATCATCTCATTAAAATCAACAAAGCTCCCATCATCCGATGAACTATCATTTGATTTGCTTGAATTCTCAGGCAAGTAATTATCAAAGGGTCACAGATTCGAAGTCAATCCACTCCAATCTTACATAGGAAGATACTGTCCACTCATTATGTTTGTCATAGCATAAATGATGTACGTTTATATATTAAATTTAGAGAGAGGGGAGCCGGGGTGGGTAAATTTAATTACAATTATGTGAGAGTTATTGCTCCACTGCACTTTGGATACCTTGTTCTATAAAATTTATCCTAGCAATGCATCTTCGCAAAGCCAAGTGTCCGATTCGCTTAACTCTAATCTCCCCATTGGCAGATTTAGTCGCGACCGAAATTAGCCACTTCAACGGACAATGCGAGTTACTCGCTCTTGACGGAAACAAAAGCTAGACAAATCAGATTCTAGTCTGTGTGTATGTTTACAAAATGAGCTTGACGAGGAATGACAAGAGAAAAAAATTGAAGAAAAATTGGGATACAGATTATTTAAGACAAAATCTAAGTAGATGCGCATCAAAGCGGTTTGTGAACATTCAAACCGAAAACAAAGGTATGAATGGCTGCGCATTGATTGGAACGCCTTGGGAAGTCCAAAGACGCTGACATTTGAAACTCGCCTAAATCTATGATGCCAAAGGGGGAAGATATAAAGACGTTAAGGCGAATCGGACACTTTGGCTTGCCGAAAGAATGCTCGCGATGTTTAAAAAATTGCTCTATATACATCTCATAATACTTATCGTGCTAGCCTATTATACTTGGACTTATTCTTCCTAAACAAAGCAGCAGAGAAGAGGAGCCACGAACAAAGAGTCTAAAGAACCAAAAATATCAGTAAGCCAGCCAGTCACAACGCCCAAAGACGTGGAGTTCCCCGAGGCCATCTAGACCACAATAGCAGCATCCAACTGGGAAACAACCAGTTAAACCTGAAATTGACATGGATATGAGAGAAAAACCAGCACGGACATTCAAATCTTTAAAGAGAACATGAAGAAAGCACTCTCAAACAATAAAATAAAAACTCTAAATAAGAAACCAACAAACAATAACACCCCACTCAAAAAGGGGGCGAACACATAACGAAAATGACCTCAATAAACCAACGAAAGATAAAAATAGTACATAAACTTGGATACACTCACGGACATACAAACCAAACCGATACTGGAAAGACATAGGCAACAAAGAACCACAAAAATAAGAGAAGCAGAATACACAAATCAAAATCCACATCATCGAAACTTAAAATGTGACATGAATCTGAGGTGGGATGGTAGGAACGCCAAAACTGATTATAGACGACCCGCCGCACCTATTCTTATAGAAAAAAAAAAAATTGGAAATGAAACAAAACCCTTCACCCACAAAAATTCGCACCACCTCCCCGAAAAAAATAACAATGGTTGTTCCAACCCCCTTCCGGATCTAAGTGTTACTTGAATAGGTCCAGTATTGCAACGTAACTCATAATTGCACTCATGTTTTTACAGCCAATGGTGCTGTCGAGAAACAGACACAAAGCAATTGAACAGAAGATTAGTCAAAACAAAGGGTTTGGGAAGGAAAGCCAGCTGAAAACAAAATGAAACCGACGGATGACAAAGAAACAAGCACATTGACAGAAAAACTCGAAAGATTTAACTGTTAAAGGAGCTAATAGCTCTGAAAATCAAACGTCCCAAATGGTGACGGGATTCAAAGATAAACCCAGTTGAATTCAATAAAGAACCCAAAGCCATCACAGAGTTAAAGGACGGTGAAGGTGACTGGCATGAGTCAAATGTATTAACAGGGCCGTACCAAAACTCTCTTAATTTCACATTGATATAAGCCCTTTACCTACCGATCAATACATGGAGTGTTGTTTTCTCGGATTCGGAAAGCCATTGCCTAAACAAACAGACTGTAAAGGTATGAGTAAAGGGAGAGAGTATATTAAGGAAGCATTTAACAAAATATCCAATATGTAAAATTACAGGTATTGGTAAAAGGCACATATAGAATATACAGTATGCGGAAATATTATTGTAATGGTCAACATGAAAACCTTATTCTGGTGATTTGACTGTAAGAGATCGATATTTACTTGCAAGTCATTCTGCCAAAAATTTTTGTACAGATGTAAATGACTAGGCTAAAATTCCTATACAATGGTTGTATGCTCCGACCCAGTCAGCCAAAAGATGAATCTTTCTGGCCTTTTTATCTCTTATTTTACCGAATTTTTACGCCAGAATGTTTTAAGTTAGATACAGTAACGTTATTTGAAAGGAAATTTTGCCCTTACCTATCAGTCCAGAATACATGGGATTAAGTTGGGTGGAGGAACAAGTGAAGGATATTAGTAAGGACGTTTTTTCTGTAGATTATGCAACTCCATTTAACAAGCACCTGAAAATTCACTCCTCACCCTGTTTTTTCTTTGTTCTGAAGCAATGTAGACCAAGACCATGGCCTTCTGTATGAAAAAAAAAATTGCTCTATTCTTTTTCTGTTTGATTAGTTGTACAGTAATATCTTCATCGATTTATTCAAACAGAAAACTGAGATAAAAATTAGCGCAGGGATTGCCTCATATGTTGTACTTTATGATATGAAGAATATTTTTAATCCCATGTACTCTTCATTGATTTTATTACTGTATGATACACTACCGTGGTTAGGAGAAAGTGGTCATATTTAACGATTGCCTTGTCAGACAGAGCTTTCAACATAATTGACAGTAACTTACTGACGATTAATTTCCCTAGGCCAGTTGCCGGTATCAGAAATCTTAAAACTTACAGCATCTTTATTGTTGAATAGGGGAAATTGACACGGACAGCAAATTAATGATACCACTAGTAAGACAAGATTCTATGTTGAGTGAATGTTGATAAAATTATCTGTAAGTTTTTAAAATTTGTTTATAAGTTTGATCAATAAAATATGTGAAAAAAACATGTATATTTGTGAGGGCAATCCTAGTAATGTTCTTTTGAAAAGAGTTGGGAGACAGGTTATACGAAATTACCCTGAGGGTCTGCCTGTACAGACTGAAACATAATTACGTAGGGTCCCCCTCATTTGGTAGTTAACCCCTCACTAATTCACGGTTAGATCGAGAGGAGACTGAAAGAAGCGAAAGAGCGGGACAATGTGGGGGCGAGCCCGGCAACAAAAACAGTTTTTGTCCTGACTCCATCCTATAATAACATGTTTTTCCTTCCACTTTGGTTAGCAGGATTATCTGCACTCTATTTCAAATAATAGACTTAGACTGACGTCATTTTGATATTATGATGGGTGTTTTATGCGATTGCAGTTTTGCATTTACAGCTTTTCGTTTGAATAAACTCAACGAAATGTTTTCAATTGATTACCAGCATGTGCGTTTTGAAGATAAGTCAGGAAAGGTAATCCTTCTAGTATCAAGCCAGGACAAAAATTGTTCACACACGATATATCACTCTTATAAGAAGTAAGATTGACTAAACCATGCAGATTTTATCCCCATAGTGAATCTAGTTGCAAAAGAAGGCAAGCCCTTGCCCTAGCATTGACCTGCTCTATGTTATGAACACCTATTTGTGTCCAGAAGATTCTTGTAACAAGGAAGATAAAGCAGGGCATTTTCATTCCGAGGAAATCATTAAAACCTCTTTCATATAGTGTTTCGTCCATATAGCAGATGGCCCGCGATGAACCATATTGATAACAGCCACACTCAAGCAGATCACTTTTGAAACCTCATTGCCCAACAAATTTCTCATGTAAGTCTTAATGAGAGGGGACGCTAACGTTGTGCATTACACCTTGTCTATCTTTGCTTGCAGAACTTGTGGAACCAATTCTAACCAATCTTGTCATTAAACACCTGACAGTAGGGTAAAGAGACCAATTCTTGTCATTAAAAACATCTACAAGATAGGGTAAAGAGGACAATTCGCTCGTGTCACTTCAGAAAAACGTTTCTCCCGAAAAGATTATAGGTAAAAGAGAAAAAAAAACAAATCTTGTCATAAAACATCTGAGACAGTAACGGCTGGGGTAAAGGTAAAGAGACCAAATCTTGTCATAAAAACATTTCTGACGTAGGAAGTAAAAGAGGACCAATCTGTCAATGAAAACATCTGACAGTAAGGTCTGAAAAAGAGAACCATCTTGTCATGAAGAACATTCGTACCCATGACAGTGTCGCATGGAACAAAGGTTAGTTGCGATCCGGGAAGCTACTAGTCGATCGAGATAAAAATAGACAACACAAAATAGAGGTCGCTTTAGCATTTGAGCCCTATCTGGCTCAAGAGGCCACAACCAGGCCGTGTCAAAACCAAAGACGTTGTGTGATGGAAAACAGGTAGTGATTGCTTCCTTCACCAATGAGCTCGGCCATTTGAAGTGAGAATCACACGTGATGGAGAGCCTTATTCGGAATTAATGACCCTTATAGAACGGAAAAAAGCTCCGTGGGTCCTGATGTCACGCAAAAATAATCCTCACTGATCCTAAAAAAACGCCCGACCGTGAAATCTCACTAGTTGCCTAAAGCATATTACGCGTCAAATTTTGAAAGAGCCTCTTTCACCAGCAACCGAGCGCTCTACAGCGCATATCCGTGTTAGTACTTAATCACCAAAATGTCTCAATATAAGTGAAAATATTCTCAGGGACCGCTCAAGGGCATGAAAAAACAACAATAATCAATAAATAAAACAACTCTCGAAAAATAAGATCATATAAAGCGCAGAAAACCAGGACCTAAAAATCTGTCAATAATAACTATGACGCCAGTCTCAGGATTTACATAGGAACCAATCATATGTCATACAGACAAATCATGACAGTAAGGTAACCACCGTAGACCTAATCTTTCGTCATAAAACATCTACAGTTAGAGTTGTTTTAAAGAGACCAAATTTAATGTCACTAAATACATCTGACAGTTAGATATAAAGGGACCAATCTTGTCATAAAACATAGACAGCTTAGAATAAGCAGGGCAACAAATCTAATCCAAATGTCATTAAAACATTCTGAACAGTTAGATTAAAAGAGACCAATCCAATTGTCATTTAAAACATCTGACAGTAAGGTAAAGGACCCAATCTTGTCATAAAACATCATGACAGTAAGATAAAAGGGACAAATCTTGCTCATCAAACATCTGACAGTAGGAAAGAGACTCAATCTTGTACATAAAACATACATCTGACAGTACGGTAAAGAGACCAATCTTATTCAAAAACATCTGACAGTAAGATAAAACGGGACCAATTCTGTACAGTTAAAAATCACAATCTGACAGTACGTAAAGAAGGGACCAATTCTTGTCATCACAAAACAATCTGACCAGTAGAGTTAAAGGACCCAATCCATTGATCATATAAAACATTCTGACAGTAGGTAAAGGAGAACCAATCTTGTCATAAAACATCCCGTTGAACACTAGAGTACAAAAGAACCAATTTATCCAAGTGACAACATCTTGACAGTTAGGGTAAAGAGCGCACCAAATCTTGTCATGAAGCATCTTGAACAGTAGGTTAAATAGCACCCAAATACTTTGTCATAAAACATCTGACAGTACGCCAGTAGAGTTAAAAGAAGACCAATCAGGGTTGTCATAAAACATCTGAACAGTAGATAAAGGGACCAAATCTGTATTAAAACCAAATCTGACAGTAGTTAAAGAGAACCCAATCTTGTCATTAAGTCATAAAACATCTGACAGTAGATAAAGGGAATTCAGGAATCTTTTAACAAGGCCCATGGGCTTTGATGGTCACCTGAGTATCCTAACCCATACAGGGAGTCACGTCTGCATCGAGTATTGTTCACATGTTTATGATATATTTCATAATGTGCACACAATTCCTACTCAAATTACAGAAGAAGGAAAAATGCAAGTTTGAAGTGAAGAAATCATTTTATCACACAACTGTACTGTTTCCGGGTTCATAACATTGGGTTCGAAAAAACGATAATTATGAACTCGTAGCTGAGGTTCATAAAAATGCAAATCAGCCTTCGAAACTGTAAACATTGACGGTAAAAGACATTGTTTTGTCACCAAGGTTGTTCAAAGGGATTTGGTGTCTTTTATGAAGTGAAAATAAGTGTAACAGAAAAATTTCAAGCTTCTTCAAACCGTGACATTGCAGACGACGTCACAACCGAATTGACGACGTCAAACGATAAAGCGAAAAATTCAGGTTGTGAAAGAGAAAGTAAATCAAAATGTGCGTTTAATGATCATGTGATAAATAGAATCCGAAACTTGTGCTTATGGTATATAAAATTCGTTATCAGATTTAGATATTTCCTTCGCCTTAGATTTAAATATTTCCCTCGCCAAGGCTCGGGAAATATTTAAATCCGGTAACTCATTTCATATGCCATAAGCACTCATTCAAGATCCTCTATTTGACACACCACACCCCCAACCTATGGGCCATGAATTTCGTCCATCTGTACCAAAACTTGCAAGGAAGCTTTATTACATATTGAGAATGCAGTGTTTTGGATTTGTTTTATAATCTAAACCTTGGTTTGTATTGAAACAATTAAGTTTCATGTACAGTTGAACTTCAATATCTTGAATACCATGGCTATGTTGAATTGATTTGGAGGTCCCAACCGCCTATTTCCTTAGTATTTTTACCCTGAGGGCTCGATATCTCGAATCCATGGATATCTTGAACCTTTTTCATGGTCCCATCAAGTTCGAGATAATGAGATTCGACTGTACATGTAATTCACAAACAACAGTAGTTTAAGGTATTTTTGATATTTTAATGAATATAGGAATGACATGGATGCTTCCTACTATTGTGGAATAAAAAGCATCAACAAAAAACTGACTAAATATCACAGATATCTGCAATTCACTATACGGGACAAATCACAAGTTTTTACACAAAATCACAGTCAACAAGTAACAAATTTACAATCACCATATCTAACATAACAAATCGTAAAATGACCTTATCTAACGTAACAATTTGTACGATTACTGTATCTTACAACAATCATTGTACCTGTGGATTTTTTCAGTGGACAGCTATCAATTCACAGTACTTAACAAATATCTACTTTTACATAAAAAAAATACAACTTAAAAAAGCCTGTTCAAATGAATTGATGTTTGGATTTTTACCATTCGGTAGAATAATGAACTTCTTGATTTCAAGATCCAAAAAGACAAGCAGAATTTTGTTAGTAAATGGTAGTCAAAACATATTCATTTGCATGATAAAAAAAAAAAATGCAAAGTGGAATACAGATGTTGAAATTTCTCTTTAGTTTGACATTTGTGATGAAGAGAACGAAATGACACAGCAAAATAAGTTTTGGTGGTGAAAATTTGAACATGAGTGTTGGTGGTCTAAATTTGAATATGAAAGATACATATCTCATACAACATGGAAACATGTATTGTTTTGTACATTGAAGTAGTAAATTGTCCCATCATGAAAAATGATCCATTGCACCACAAAACAAAGTCTTCTTACATTTAAATCATGTCAGATTTACAATGTCTACAAAGATACAAGTCATCCTTTGAAGAGCCATGAAAATTGGAAATGGAAATCATCTCGTATATACATTTTATCCTGATCACAAAATGTTATACAAAGTACCTCCACATATAGTAAAATTTCAAAAGCATGATGTACAGCAGCGTCTCATTGGTGGGCACTAAACTGCTCTTAATTTGTGGTCGAATCATCACCTTTTGAGCACAAATTTTCATGGTTGAGCAAATTATTATTTTAATTAAATGATCATTGGGAACCAAGAAAATTATATTAGGCAGATCCACAAAAGTTGATGCCTGTAAAAGTTAATGAAACTCAAAAGTGTATGCCCAAAACTGGAAATTTTTTTTTATTGATATGACATATTCAACAAGATGTGTTTGTGAAACACGGTAGGTTCGTTATTACTAAGACCAGCTTTTATACCATTGGTACCTCCTAGGCAAAATTTATTTGACCTCCGACAGACCACCTACTTCGAAGTTAGACTTCTTAGGCTATAATATCAAACACAGACCTACTTTTGGACATGCATAAAGTTACTTTAATTAGGTGTGCAATTTTGTCATTCATTAATTCAAAGCGATTGTTATATCTGATGAGAGATCAAGAGCTAGTCATACTGAGGGTTTAACCACGTAAAACTTTTGACCTTCATCTGACCTCTGACCTTTAACAGTTGATATTACTTCATCCAATAAACTTTTTGAATGATAAGTAGTAGGGCTGCTTTTGATATTTTCACAAGTATGTTTCTTATTACAAGACATTTCCATGGCGTACCACAAACATTTTTAACCTCCTGCACCTTGACCTTGAACAGTTTGACCTACTTTATCATACAAAAACTGATTGAACTTGATAAGTACTAGGGCGATTGCATATTTCACAGTATGTGTTCTATAATACCAAGCAACCTTTCCATGACGCGTACCACTATTTTCGACCACCTGACCTTGACCTTGACGATTGAGACTACTTATGCTATAACCTTTTGGAATGATCGATACTAGGGCCTTTGCATTCATTTCACAAGTATGTTTTTCTATGGAACAAGACCTTGTCCATGGTAAGACTAAGAACTTTCTTTGACTACATCTCTGATCCCTTGATTTTGAGCTTAGACCCTACCTTTTCCAAAAACTGTTAAATCCATCTAGCCCAATAAGCTTATTGAGATGGCAAGAAGTTAGCCGGCTTACATATTTCCAATGTGGTATTCCTCTATGACATAGTCCTTTTACTATGGTAACCAGAAATGGTTTGACCTTGACCTTGAATTTTGACCTACATTTTAAAAAACTTTAACATTGGCCTTGGAACTTTTGAATGGTAGGATAACCTTTCATATTCCACAATGCATAATCCTTATGACAAGCTCCTTCCACTGGCTGTGGAATACGGGGGCATTGTTCGTGT
>CAJDSM010151110.1:0-17701 GCA_903981925.1 Ostrea lurida
ACTGATGAGTTAGTCGGGTAAATTAAAAATTCAATAAATAAGATATTGGAATCGTATTAATATATCTGCTTTATCTATTTTCTCGGCCATAAATTATCAAGTTGGATAAATTTCAAACTCTAGAGTTTTGATTTGGCTTTGCATACGAGTTATGTTGTTTGTAGGTCAAATATGTCTACACCTACACTTTTGTGGTCAAATCGCGAAAGAAATACCGATGATATGGTACTTTTCAATGGACGTGCCATCGCCGCCATCAGAAGGCCTGGATCTATAGAAACTGCAACTGGGATGAATATGGTAGAACTCGCTTCCCGCGAAATAGCCGTTCTTGTTTGCGACAAAACTGCGGATTAGGGCGTGGGTTCTAGTAAGATTGATTTAGGTCGATATAGAATATAAAGTTTAGTTGCCCCCGGACCTAAAGGTGTCTATGCCCCAATTGTACATAAAGCACAATCTTTATAGTGAACACGAGAGGCCCACCTAGTGAGTGACTTCACCAACTTATTAGCCCCTCATGTGCAAACAATTTTGAAGTACAGACGCAAATAGCACTAGGAAAAGGGGGAATATTAGCACGGCCTGATTCTTGTTGTTACAAGAGAGGCATTGACAAAGTCGTTTAGGAATGTTCCTGTAAATGCAGATAAGAAAAAACGCTTGTGTTATGGGCAGGATAATAAACCACTCATCGCAAGACCCGAGTCGTCCAGGATCTTACCATTGTACGTCATTAGATGTAAAAACTAAAAAGGTGGTATAGACTTTAACGAAGAATAATGATGAGGAAGATGGTCTTTAATCACTGCGTGTGATTCTTAGTTTCCAGTCAAGTGAGAGATGTACTTTCTTTGGGTCAGACTATTTTAAGATAAATGTGCTCACCCGGTTTACAAAATCTCTGGTGTAGTCTGAAATATAATGATAAGATAAAACTGAGTATTTTTGGGCTAGGACCAATGCTATCAGCTCTATCTTGTGTGGTATCGTTTATATGGCACAACTATTAACTATATTGTTTAAAACACAAAGTGAGAGAGAGTATAGATGGCATGAACATATGAGATTGTCTAGGATACATTTGAGTACATAATTTATTAATAAAGCAATAATAAATTCTTTATCTTTATGACACTTACAGCTATCATAGAAGACATTCTAATATTAGGCTTTGAGAGTTGATATATAGTTACAACAAAAAAGTAAATGAACAAATAAATACTCAGATGCAATCTGTTTACGTGATGCTCGCTACATGGAGTGTCTCAGGCAACTCATAAAGGTTAAACTGCACTAAATTTTTCGCATGTCGTAGCATTAGGTAGTTTTTTCAACAATTCAACAGACAAGTTATGCCTAGAAAAGGTTGCTACCGCGTGGCTCAAGAAAATGAATTAATAGTCATGGTCAGGCCTGAACGAATAGTCTCCGAATTTTTGTTTTGGGACCTATCTCGTTGCCCATACACTTCCCGGTCAGAGCTTTCGTGTTACACGCAAACCGAACTCGGGGGAGTTTGCTTCGTTCGACTAGGGGTCAATAAGTCGCTTGGAACGAAAAAACACATAACAGTACTTCTGTTCTAGAGTACGAGGGTTTCAAAATATGTAGCCTACGAATGTTTCGCATCTGAACTCATGTTTGAGCATCATACGCGAGATTGTTAAATAAACTAGAATCAGCGATCAGGCCTGAGGACATCGAAATGTAACTAGCTCGAGCATTCACATGTAGAAGTCTAATGAGACAAGGGAATTTCGTAATAAGGACGTAAAATTGAAAGTTTTTCACCTGCAATAACCTGTCGGCGTATCCAAGTAATAAATTTGAATTGGAATGTGCTGCAAGCCGGCTGCACGAGATAAAGAGAACGGAGAAAGCAGAGCACTAAAATAACATCAAATTCAATCGTAATTTATCTTATTTTTTAAGTTCAAAGGGGCTAACACATCTGTCAAAAATATTCGAGGACATGAACCGGACTATCGAAATTGGTGGAACCTGCAGTAGCCTTGTTGAACGCTATTATATACATATCAGATCTACTAAACCATTTCTGAGATTGAAGTTGCAACCGTTGCACGAAGATAATCCCGACGGAAAACGTGAGAAAACAGTATCATTCATTATTATTTTTTGTTCTAACGTTCAGAGGGCCTTATTCTGTCAAAGAATCGGATGGACCAAATGTACCAATACGATTCGAAACTTTGACTCTTTGCTCATATGAACCTCCGGAGACAGTAATTATATAGCCCCCCCTCAAATTTGAGTCTGAAATGTGATGAACTGTATAATTGCAGAGGTAATTGTATCGGAACAAGTGATAGTACGACGGATTATGAAGAAGAGGTATGCAGTATAAAACACTGCTGGCACATATAAGTATTTTACATTCCCCGCTGCATTCTATTTAAGGGGTTTTTTTAGCAAATAAATAGTTTTTCAACATTATCTTTAGAAACTTCTACGAATTAATCTAAAGTATGTGCAGTTTAATCTCAATCTATAATGCCTGCCTACGTAAAGAAACAATCATATATCTTTGAAACTGATAACATTGAGCGAAAAGTATATAGCTATTATTGCAATCTGTATGTCACTGGTTGTAAAAGAAAGCCGGGACATAGTTTTAGAGTGTGTGAAACTTCTAGTATGGGGTAACACAAGTTCTATGCGTTGGTTGTAATGGACATCGATCCAGGTAATAACATATGTATTTTAGAGGTTGGTGTGGTAAATAAGTCTAGTATGACTGTACATGAGAACAATTCTAAATGTTGTCGCCAGGTGTCACCATAGTCTTTAGAGTTTGTGTTGTCAAGAATTCTAGTATGGCTGTGTACGACAGAAATGAAGGGTTTGTCTTCCAAAAGGGATAGGGTATAATTTGTGGTCTTTTATGTAAGTGCTAATACAAGTGTAAAGGGAAATACCCAAAAGGCTTCTCTAAATGTTGCATTGACCAAGAACGAATGCGTCTATCAGAAAAAGTCCTGAACGAAATGGAAGAAATCCTGGAAGGTGTTGTAGAAATTAAGATATAGTAATAATGAAGAAAGAGTTGGGGTAATGCTATTTCTTAGATTGACTGTCGTTGTGTGATAAGATGAAGATAGTTCTTACATAATGACAAACAACGTATATCTAGGTGGGAGTTTAAGAGTTAATTTCTCGCCAACGCTAGGGAAATAGTGTAAAAAATAAGTAAACTCATTTCATTATAAGATTTTTAGGACATTAGGAGGCCATAGTTGTATAAATTTCTCAGTTCAAGGGTTATTCGTGTGTTAATTTAGAGCAAATAAAATCTTAATGGGGTGATTTAGTTAAACAAAACTGTGAAAATGATAGGGCTCGTATTTAAGATTCCTTTTGTTTTATTCAAGATGCGGTCTTCAATTGCCGGACAAGATGAACAGCGCTTCGGTGGCAGGAGAAAATTGGCGTGCTATCATAGCTAGTTCTATATAAAGAGTACATGCTACGATCGGTGATGTTGATAGGTGATTTGTTTCGCTTTCCATTCAGCGGGGGAGTACAGAAAGTTATTTTAAGTATATATAGAGAGTGTCTTTTGTATAAGCGATATTCTGATTTAAGCAGGTATATGGTTAAATTACGTAAATTACTAGAGTCCGGATGGTTAAATAACGATGAATGTACTGAATACTCTACGTTGATTTGTTGTCCATGAATAAATAAGTTCAGAATAGCTTATAACATGGGCAGTGTGTCTAAGTTCTGTAGTTGCTTTCCATTGGCTCAAAGTCCAATTCCATATACAACTGTAGACTTTTAATTGTAAAAGTAACACGTTTCAGAATTACTCTTTCCGATTTCATTGCCTTTCAGCCTGGAGCTTAGCAATAAGCTTCTAGAAGCTAAACGAGCAATATTTGTCATATCAGGGCTACTCTTTAATAGATCACCCGAGCTATGAGAGCGTTTGACAAGGAAAAGTTTCGAGTAGGCTTCCATTTTGTCCACATCTCTTAATAGAGATAACTTGCACAGTATACTAGATTATAGCGTTACCTTGGCGATGTAGTGAGTTAATTCCGGTTTCTTATGATATATAAGAGCCACGTGCCTCTGAAATGTTGTCTAGATTACGGGATCGCTGTTGTATGTGATTAACTAAGTGAAGACTGTCTGTTGGTGAAGCTGAATCAGATAATATGGAAATGTGTAAGGAGAGGTTTGGCTGGCCGCTTGTGATTCATAAAATACTATATTAGGCCAAATCGGTCAATTGCTCATACATAACTTATTGAATTAAATGTTCTGTTGTAGCTACATTGTGAGGTGATGATTAAGAAGAACATTGTTGTATCACAAATCTCGTGTGTGATAAGGGATGCAAATTCTCCATGGAGGCAGTATGTAACTCTGAAGATAACGCTACTAGATAGGACTACATAGGACGAAACAATAATAGGGCCGCAGAAATTCTTATAATGTTGCGCGGGTCATATGATGTATTAAGCGAAAGGTTGAGTAGTTTTCAATGGCATGCTGCTTTAATTGTCTGGATCAGGACTCGTCGAGATCGATTAACAAGATGTTCTTATGAACTTAGAATTATAAGCAACCTAATTCATGAATTCAACCAACGTCGAGAACCATAAATTCTAATAGAAAAGACTAAAATTTTGGAAACGGCATTCTGCACGCTCATCATTGGTTGGCACGCCAACGTGCAGTATACATGCACTAACTCGTGTATTAACTTTATCATTTTTTTATGCCATAGTTTAAAACTCATGTGTCTGAGTATAACATATATCGTTATATGGATCATGCCATTCTGTTAAGTGGCATCTGAGCATGATATGAATGAAGCAGAAAATGATATACTTAGCTGAGGTGTTTGCGAAGCAACAAGAGCCTTGATATAAAACCTCGGATCCACACATCTTCCAACCAATACGCATTAGATATGTTAATGAGTTACTAGAACTTCCATAGATTCTCCTGCAGTAGCATTCTAAAAAGACAAGACTAATCTATAACGTACATAACACGTAGGGTGATTAAAGGGGAAATTATTCATAAATTAGAGCCCATGGGATTACAACAAGAGTTGTTCTTGTATCATTTTTACGAGGTCCATGAAGATATCGTGGTAAAGCTGGTAGGCAGTAATAAGAGTTGATAAATCGTACTAGCACTGTGCATGGATGGCTGGAGCATCGAGTATTATACGGTGAATATATATTTGAGATGTTATAATAAAGAAAAAATATATTCCCGATAGTGAATAGACGAACTCCAATTTAGACACTAGTATTAATAGAAAAGACGAGATAATCGGAGACTAATAGAACAATGTTCTCTGTTTCTCGAGGAGACACGAAATTCATTTCAATGTCATTGGAACTTTAAATTGTTACATATCAAAAAGTAAAGTCTCTTGGCTTGATTAAGTAGACAAACTTCTATCAGGAAATAGGGATAAAGAAAGTGTTTTACATCCGAGAACACTCAAATAGAAATTTATCACGCTTATTTTTTATAGATATTTATTCTAAAATGGAGTGATTTGGCAGTTAGGTTTTGGTCTGCTGTCCAAGCCGATTCGTACATTTGTGTATCGAATGTTAAGAAGTGGAAATGTGAGATCCTTGAGAATGAGTGATACACCTGCAAATGTAAAATATTGTATATATTAGGCGAAAGTGGTAACAGTAATATGATTGAGTACAAATTATGGAGAGATAGAGCCACATTGAGTCTTGCCTAAAAATTTTTGTAAATGCATTATTTCAGTAAGTAGTCAAGGAAGTTCCGTTATAGGCCGACGGCGATATAATTAAATGTAAAGAGAAAATAATCATTAAGCTAAATGTTTGGACAGAGAGTCAGTCAAAAATAAGGTCGGATAATTCTAGTTTCAATAACATATATAACAGAGGTAACACATTCTGTCCAAGGAAGAAAATACTTACGTAACTCAAAGGCATGGAGAATTTGCAGCAATAATCTTACTTTATGAGGTATAGAATATTATTTTTAAAGCTTGAAAAATGTGCCTCTCTCTAATTCATTCTCATTTTTTAATCTGACGTTTTCGGAAAGTGAGGCTACTAATCCATAGGATTCTTCGTAATATATTTTGCTGAATAAACTATAATAGAGTACGCCCTATTATTGTCTATATTGCTATCTCTTGTCTCACTCTGTGCAATGTTTACTAAGTTTTATTTTATAAAATATCATATCTCTTGCATGTACCAACACACTCTAAATTCTATATGTCTGCTCCGCATATTTTTTGTTATCAGCAAGTATAAGGAGGTGAGATCTATCTTAAAACGCAAAGTCAGCAGGAAAATGATAGTATGTTCAAACAGGAAAAGTCTACGGGCAATTCCGACTAAGAAAAGAAAATGTACATGGTAGTCCTTGAGAAAAAAATCCACTTGCATATCTTTGAGACGACTATAAATTTACTAACTTTGTACTCGTTCACGAGTTTCCTACTCGCATATAAATCGTAACACTACCTCTTATATGGGCATATGACGACAGGTAATTGTACCAACTTCAAACATTCAAATAAAATGTAGGCGACCATAATTGTAATAGAGAGAACGTACGCTACAAGTAATTTGGAAGTTCTTTTTACAAATGTCGGATCAAGGGCTACAAAAACTTCATAAGTTGTGCACCGTAGAAAGTGTATTTATAGACTAAGCAATATTATATATGCACGTAAATTTTTGTGTTTTATTTACGTAAAAATCTCCAGCAAATTGCTAAAATATCGAAGTTTGGGTGTAGGCGGGAAAGTGAATCACTCACAAGGGGAATTTTGGAAGCTGTGCAAACAATGATGTAGACATCCATGGAGTTGTAGTCATTCTCTCCTTCATATTAAAATAAAAAAAGCGAAAAAGAGACTTATCTCGATTTATTGTCCTAATGTTAAGTCAACTGGCATAAACTTTGGGGGTAACAAATGCAAAAGATAAATGACATACGATCAGTGAGTCAACAACAAAAAACAATCTTTCGAATTGAATCAACCGCCTCAGGAGGAGTCGCATGTCACCTTACTCTCTCATGGGAAGACACTGATATCCTGCTTCGCTTATTTAGTGCGGAGGTCCGTGTTACCCAAGCTACACTCGATTTGGTATTGTGTGAGATTAATGGGAAACTTACGGTTTTAATACATTGATGCCTACGAATCGCATTGATTGAAGTGGGAATCAAATATCCTGTCACAGAGATTTAAATTATAGAGTTCGGCAGATGAGGAAAGATAAACCCATACCTAAATCGAACATATATAGTAAAGTCAAATATAATTCCGAGAGAATATTCGTTATCCGCAAATCTTTCCAGATATGCCCAAAGATAAGTAAAGACGCGTTACAATGGGATATTTTCATTTTTATTTTAAATTTGTATACAAGGTGATTAATTCAATATGATATATTTAGACATCATCTACTCTTTAAAGATAAGTAATTTTTTATTAAATAGGTGAGGATGTGTACAATAAAATTATGAATAAGTGATATATAATTTGAGGTATACCTGGCCGTCCGGGACTACATATGCAACTCCTTTGACACAAACCAACGAGCGACACACCGGCCTTAACGGTCATGAGTATCATAAACACAAAAAGGAGTCTCATATTATGCATTTCTGACAGACTCAATGTGGAGTCTTTTTGTTCAACATGTTTAAAATGTTATCATCTTGATTTATACTGGGCTCCACTATAAATTGTAACCTCATTCATATAGACAGAGCAATGGATTATAATTCTATATTGTCAATGCGATACGAATAAATAGGTGTTGTATTAAATCCGTAACTCAGAGATTTTTAATTGAACACCAAGAGCCTGTGTGCTAAACACTTTCATATAAGTTATAAGGTTGTAGTCGGGGTTGTGAATGCTTTTGTACCCAAACTTCGATAGAGGATATATCTTTGAACCCATGAGTATCATATGTATGGTAATGGTGACTCTAAGGTCAAGAGTATAGAGATTAATGTGGGCTTGGCTAGAGCCCGGAACCCATAATTTCCGCATACAAGTATTGATTGTCAGCTGGTTCTGTGACGCTTGTGCGAACCCTTTTGAACTCCTCAGAAGTTCCTAGTAGCAGTATCTAGCGCTTCTCATAGTAGGTTGATGTATTAGACACATAGGGACTCTAAGGTATGAAGGATATGAACGTACTATAAGTAATGAAACGCCATATATTTATTTGCTATTTCGGTTTATGACTTCGATGCTGAAGCTATACAACTTTTGATATGCCGCCAAAATCTAAGGTAATATCAATTTGTGCTCCAAATTGAAGTAGTATTCCATATGTAAAGATATGGTGAGCTCTTAGTGTAGAGAAGATATGACATCTTAAGACGCCCCAGAGAACGAATATCGTAATAATCGTATGTCAAGTTGCTTAACTTTTGACCATTATTTAATACCCCAAATTTCATTAGGGAAAATCCCTTTGTCACATGGATTAGATTATATGCGATGATATGGTGATAGGGTTGGAAAGGTTAACTTACAGCCTGGAACCATTCTGCTACTAGACAGATTGGACGTACACCCGATTCAGTATCACCCAACTTGTATGACAAGAGGGGACGAGAAATAAACCCCCAAATAATTATGAAAAAAGAGCTCCCTAAGAAGTAATGCATTTTCATAAATCCGACATCCACACCTGTTTGAAACAATAACAACTTATATTCTATGAGAACTAATTGATTCTTTATCCACTATATAGTGGTGAAATTCCAACACTGTCACCAAGTTTGGTCCATTGTAACGACTTCCTCGTGATCAGAACACCATAATTGACAATTTTCTGGGTTTAGGACAGCCACCGGTAGAGGCTCGAGGAGTGATCATGGTAGTTTTGTTCCTTTTCTGCTCATATCTATAGTGTCAGTATTTGGTCAGCATGGAAGTATGAGAAGTTATGTCTAGGAAAATATAAATCCGATAGATTGGACAGTCATATTTTGTGCGCCACGCCCCACAATACGGCCATGATCGATAGATTAAGTTGTTTGTAAGCAGGTAAAATTCAGAATTTCAATCAGAATGCTCAATAGAGGTACCAGGAAATACCAACTAGTAGAATTTGAATACCTCATATATAATATAAGTGTTGGCCGCAGTCTGATTTCTCAATCGAAAGCTTTCATCACACTCAGAAATTTGAATTAAGAGTGGCAACAATGGTAATTTATATCAAGGAAAGATAGTAAATTGTTAGTTTGTGCGAGCCTCCATCACCCGCACATACGAAGGCGAAGCCACCCCAAAATCATGCTATACTACAGGAATTAGTAGCTCGCAGTGTCACCTTACTCAGGCTGACCTAAAGATACTCAGAATCGGAAAAGAAGAAACACACTACAATGACGATGAAAAAAGTAGAAGCAGCATACCAATGGCTTATTCCTCCTATCCACCAACTCTAATAATTCCAACCATTTGCTAGGTTGATTTTTTTATCTCAAATCAGATTATAAGTAACTAACAGATAATTTTGACTTTTTGTGACGAATAAATACGTTTAAAAGAAAACGGCATATTCTTAATACACTTGTTACTGGACACAAGAACTATATCGCAAGAAATGTTCATAAACAGAGTATCAGGCCCAATTGGCTATACATCAACATTATGTCATAGAAAACAGATATATCATTGCTTAAGAATTATTGATTTAATACATGATATAATTTAAGGTCGCCCACAACGGTAAGTTTGGGCGACTTATTGGTGTCCTGTCTGCGTTCAGTTCTCTTGAAACCAATACCGTTTCATCTTTTTCAACTCTTTTGTGTGAGAATGAATTCACATTCCTGTACTCGCTATCGTAGTTAACGGAGTAGAAATGCCTTCTCACCAATCTGAGACATAAACTTTCTGAAGATGAGGGATATAGATGGGTGGACATTACGAAACAAGTGTGCATTCATAGTAACTATTTGAAATTTTTGATTGTTGACTCGCGGCACCCACCGAGGAGTGCTGCTCACTGGGGGGTCATTTAGTGCAAAAATGACAAACTTGACACGAAAGGGCACTCGTGGTGTACCCATTTTTGATGATATTTATGAACGGTCTCTACCATTGATAAGCTAAAGAAAATGAGTCACTGCCGGGTATGTCCCCTGGGGTATTAAAGTGCACATAGTAAGCCCGGGGGATGATTGTAGTTCACTGGTAAGTGTCTACCAACAAGAACATTGCCCGAGGGAGTTATCGTGTCGGACATAATACATAAATGAAAATCCGCTTCCACGAAAGTAGAGTTCAAACCCAGAGGGTGGGGAGAAAGTGTAACATATAGAGAGTGTAAATAGAATTTTTATAAAAAAAAATTTCGTAGAAAGGACTATTTGTAGAGTTTTTCAGAACCCATGGCAGTTCTCACAAACATGAAGGATGGTATAGGCCGTCATTAATGGGTGATGCATAAATAAAAAAGCCATGACCAGAAGGTATATGTGTGATTAATCAAAATTGCAGGTCTCCAACGAGTAGAGTTCGACTAGGGGTGTTTCAAGCTTGGTCATATATTGGTTTATCCTGAGAACATCGAGCGTTTTATTATATGAAAAAGTAAAATCATAAGTAATAAACCAAAACACCAGAACGATGCCATACCCGTATCCTTGAATCGAATGAGTGATTAGTTTCTAAAAGACTGCAACGAAAAGATCTTTACAGTTTTTCAAAAAGGATCTATGGTATTCCAACGTCAATTGGGTTGGTTAGCCACGTTCTCACACTAATTAGCTGTCGCATAAAGGTTTTATGAGAAATAGTCCGACCCATATAAACATACTCCCATGAATTTTAAAAAAACTGAGTATGTTTAAATTCATATCAAATGTCTCTCTTAATAATAATCCTTATTTTTTAAGGAAAGGTTATGAATAACACCGAAAATGTGACAATATTAAATTTGCATTCTCTTTATTAATTCTCGCTAGGCACACAACAAAAACTAGCCTGCAAATCACCGGCCAGAATGACCCAATTATCTAATCAAGCTGTTCTTGGTATTAGGGGACATCCACTCAAACTAAAGTGCCTAGGCACAGTGAATGAGATTAAAATACCGAATATTATTATCCCACACAGCGTAGAATTTGAATCTTGCGTCTATCAACACTCGTAATGAGTTCAGCCGGGAATGTTCTAGGTCATTCAACGGCAAAATAAATTAAAAAAAAATTGACTGGAGCCGCCGGTAAATCGATCGTGTGCACAAAGAAATCATCGCACAATCGACAGGAGATAAAGCCGTGGATTACCCGGAGTGCCCGATAACGGATGCGAAACGAAAGGGTTTCATGTGACATATCAAATTGAAGGATCGACCAAAATTGAGAGTTTCAGGCCCGGGGGTATTAACGGGTCATTAAGTTGGAACAAAATATAGTAAAGAGTTCTATAAGGGGTACTGAGCTTTGTGGACGTATCAAATTAAGGTATTGATGAGTAGTAAGTTCAACCCGGGGTGTTAACGGGGTCATTAGGTGCAAAATGAAACAGTTTCTCGAAGGGGATCTTGTGACATATCAAATTGAAGGTCTCTGAGAGTAGAGTTCAGCCCGGAGGTGTTACAGGGTAAAGTGCAATTAAAAAAAATTGAACAAATGTTATCGTGTGACATATCAAACTGAAAGTTTGGACGAGGAAAGTTCAGCTGGGGGAGGGGGGAGTTTGAGGGATTTGGACGACTTGTGTGTTGGCATCCTAACACAATTATCACTAGTAATAATTTGCTTTTTTCCATATGAGACTTCTGAGCATGTTTTATTATAAACTTACATCATGCATCAAATCATAGCGTTTGGACTCTAAAATTTCTTATTTGCAAATAAAATCCCTTGTATTAGGCCTACTCAGGTAAACCCAAACGAACAAAATAAATAACAACATATGTTTAAAAAAAAACCCAAAGTAATAATTATAATAATGATAGATAAATAAAAAATAGATATAAGAAATGAATCTTATATTTTTTCGGGTGATGCAAGTATCACCGAATTTTAGACGGTAAAACTCATCAATGCGCGAAGCGCATTGATGAAAAGTTTTACCGTCTAAAATCTCGGTGATAACCTGCATATCACCCGAAAAAATATATGATTTATTTCTTATCATTTAATTTTATATTACAACAACAAAATAATGTTTATTAGACTTTACTTGTTGTTCAGGCACGTGCTCGAAAAATCACCTCAATTCTTAAAAGGTGTTTTAACCAATGAGAATCCGCGCTAGGTGATCACGTGAAATAAGATAAATAAACACACACAAAAAAGACCAATGAATACAAAAATTAATTAAAAATTAGAATGGTAATTGCGATAAAGCATTCAAAATAAGCGAGAACTTGTATCACTGTCGATTGTAAAATTATACTCCACATGCGATACTTTAATGAACCATTAAATAAAATATTGATGTAGCGATAACAAAGGTCAAAGAACCGCGTGAAAGTAAGTCGTACATAAAATTCTGAACTTAATGAGATGTGCATGGAAGCACTCTTTGACCAATATTGTTTTACAGTACAAATAAATTTCATAATTAAAATGACACTAATGGCACGAAACATGATTCAAACTCAACTATGAATTGAACATATTTTATTGTCAAGATGTTACAAACAAAAGGATTGGGCATAATTTTTAAAAACTTAGAACGCCCTCTCCTAACTCCTAAACTCAAATAAGACAATAGTATATCTGATTAGACCGATGTAGAATATGGGAATAACGTACCCGATAGAACTACCCCCAATAAATGGCCGACATGATAGATCACATTAAATTTTGATACATTCTTTTTTCTGTCAATCTTCAACCACTAGATTTTTTTAAATGCACTCGGAAACTGGGCATAAGCAGAGAAAACTTAAAGAAGTTAGAACTTAGAAATACTGCACGATCAGAAAAATACGATTGAATTATCACGTTGAAAGGTTAACCAACATTCATCCTGGTTTAACAACTTTGAATCTCCTTCACACGCACGCGGACGTCTTTGAAGACCATTTTTGCAGCCATGGGTAAAGTTGATGTATAAACTTTATAGGGTATAAATCTCGAAACTTTTCCATTAAAACAAAAGTAGGATTATTCATTTATTTCATTAATTTCAAAAGTTATAAAATTGATCTAAGGTAAATAAGAAAAGGAACTTCATTGGTGTTTTTGTTCCCTTAGTTTACTGGATGGGCTTAAATAAAAAAAAAATTACAATGTGGCAACTATTTGTCATATTGTAAGTTTTGTACCTACACCCATTCAGTACATTCAAAAATTACAATGTAACAATAGCTACAAGTTTGAGATTGACCCTACGTGAAAGATTTTATTACAAAAATAACTGTCGAATGTTTGAATACAAAAAGGCGAAGTTAATATCGTGTCAAACGTAATCATAATCCAAAAAAACATATACAAAATCGAGTGTAGGGCAACACGGACCTCCGACAATACAACCCTGTTTACACGCCCATCAAGAAAAAATTGCTTTGTTTTGTTCATTTTGCGGTACACGAGCATGCACACATATTTCAGTGGTATATATCGCTCACTACAAACGAGGCAAAATTAGAAAACATTTGTTTCTCATCAAAAGTCAAGAACAAATGTAGATCTCAATGATAAAAAACTTAAAGGTGCCATCTGTAGAGCGACTGGTATTGCAATTCCGGATTGTTGCTATATAGTTCTATCATAGTACGTTGGCCGAAAGAAGTAATCTATCGCTACCGTTGAAAAATTAAGTGAGTTTATCTTTTTTTAATCAATGAACAATCTAGTTAACAATACATGGTTTAATTGTACGGATTTAAAGATTGTATACTGTTCATGTTTTGTATTCATGATTAAGAAAAAACATGTTTCCAATATGACAAAGATATATCATATTTTATATATTTAATTTAAATTTCCGGTCCCCCCCCCCCCACAATTTAGAAAGGCCTACATATTGCGAAAATTAAGTAACTCGGTGGAAAAAGAAATACAACTATGGAGTTTTCAAAAACGGATTTTAAGAACTTCATGGTCAAACTAAATTGACAATACCAGATAAAAGTGAAATATAACCGTTTGCTGCAAAAATATTAAGAGTGTAAGTTTGCCAGCTTTTGTGGCTTTGGGCACTGTTTTATTTTCATTTTATACCACATATATTGTTCATGTACACATTCGCAAATGGGAAAAACATGCTTAGAAATAAAAATGTTAAATAATAACTAATTTCATTATTTTCATTTACCTTTCCGGAAAACAATCCACACCCACCACTGAGGTTCCAAGTAAAACTGATTCTAATACATACAGGATTTTGAGTCTTAAATGGTTACGTTCACGTGACACGGTCATTTCCATATTTTATACATGGGTATTATTGATGAACTCAACAATTCAGTAACAAAACGCCAAAATCAATTTCCTTCTATCCCGAGTAGAGACATGTGCTTTCAATCACATCCGTCTATAACAATCATAATAAGTATTTTCTGGTAAATCAACTTACGATTATTGTAGAACAGTTGTTTATTGCATCTCTCAGCATGAAACCGTATCACTGTCATGCAATGCCCTAATATTCCAAAACCTGACAATATTGGAGGAATACACACTTGTTATGTTTTTTTCACCGTCTTTTAACAAACCTAGCGGAGTCAACACTTCGGAATAAATATTTATTGCTTTACAAATTGTTTTGCGGAAATTGTCCATTGTATTACATTTAAAACAAATATTAAGCTTACAATTTCAGGAACATTTATCGTTGGATGAAACTGAACAATTACCCAGCATGCATTAGCAATGTACTCTGTAGTATTCCAATTCTCGTTTGAGTATTTTGAATCATTAAATCATATAGGATCAACACATGCAGATCACCTAAAAACTCACAACATCATCAACACCAATCCCCATGCCCAATATTGTCACACGCACGCACCCTCCCACACTCACAAACTGTTACAAATTCTCAAGATCAGAACACAAGTTCTCCAAGCCTTTTCGATCTCCCGAAGTGAATAAATATTTAATTACAATTGTAATGGTCAGTTTAAGAATTGATTTATATAGTATCAACGCGATATCCATTTCCTGTCTTTCTATAGAGACTCGTAACATCAGATATCTTACCAAAGACCAAAGACCAACCTGCAAGAATTTAGATGCAATGATCAAATAAGATGATGATACAGGGGTTTCGACAGTCCCATTTACAGCCGATGCTGTCTGATGTGTTTCATACCAACTGCTCGGCCGTTCTTGACTACAGATTAACCTGTTTGCCTGATCATGATATAGGACCCACAGTGGGCTTACTCGGTCAACAGGGGATGCTAACTCCTTCTATTCACTTGATCTGACCTCTGATGTGTCCAGGGCCCATTTCGTCCTACTTTTATTTTGTATTCTTTTGCAGAAATTATGAGATTGATCTATTTTCGTTATCTCAGATAACTGAGTTATTTACACTTTTCCCATGTATCACAAATATTTTTTAATTCTCAAAATATAAAAAAACTTTAGATAGACTTTCATGAAAGTTAACTTCGAGAACGTATGGGAGCAGTGTTTGAGCTTTCCTGTCCATTCCTTATTTAGACTTCAAATAGTAACAGTCTCTGTGGAGACTGTAGCGCTACTGACCTGGACAAACACAAGCAATGGTCAGTTTATGAATTGATTTATGACGTGTCTGCGCGAGATCCCTGTTTCAAAGACAAAGCACACAAGAACTAGCATTAGAAATAAGATATGTTCCTGAACAAAATACACACTATTGAACGGAATATTTAGAACTAACATTCATTTTAAAACTATGTACAGGATCTTTGGTTAGAATACGTCATGGTAATTCAAACACAAGTAAGAAATGACAGGTAGCAGTATCTTAACAGAACTGAAAAGCGTTACTGGATTTACAATCTTTTTGCAAAGTAGAAACAAACCTAAAAAACATGATTGTTCATTTAGCCTTGCTGGAAAATAGTAACCAATGCTGGAATTCTGGTCGATGAATTCACTTTATAGCAAAATGGGCCATATCGGCTATCAATATACAAGCTAACATCTGTAGAGTTGGGAAGTATTTCAGTAACAGCAACCATATTGATATTGAAATAAAATTGATATCATCAACACAATAACTTCATTTGAAGAAAGTTTCATTAAAATCAATCAACTGCAAAACAAAACAAGAACCGCAGCTTCCTGAAATGATTTTACAAATTGGTTTATTCTCAAAATCAGCTAGTCATTAAATATTACAAAGTGTCATCAGAATTTAAAAGAATACAGACAGTTTTAGACGGAAGACACCTTATTTGAACAGCATACATTGTGTCTTTATCAGTCACATAATGAATACTGGTCTGCGTGGACAATCGCGATAAAAATATGGTAAAAAACAAAACAAAACAAAAAAACTAGTATGAAAAATGCATCAGTCGGGAAATCGGTGATATCAGGAATAAAAACCATTGAGTGCAGCGATTGCGTTTTCTTTTTACACAGTTCAGTATTTATGCAAAATACAGTCATCGTTTCATCCATGCAATATAAATAATTTCCATTGAATATAGTTGTCTGGCAGCATTGTTTTGAGGTATTCCGTTATTTCTGAACTTATCAACTGCAAATCGATACCTGGTGACAGAATTAAGTAACAGTTGTATCAGAATACCTGATTTGGGCTGGTGATGGTGTAACTGTACGTTTAATTGATAGTGAATGGTGCTTATTGACTGATAACGTCTAACAGTGACATAGATAAGACCTCGTAAAAACAGATTTTATAAAACCCGAAAATCCTAATATTCCTTTTTTGCAGGATATTGGCATTTTTTGATGCCTGATTAGGGAACTGTTAGGATGTTGCCAAGGCGACATTTGACAGCGAATGCTTGAAAGTGTGACTTTGCTGCCAGATTATTTCTTATCTAATCATTCTAATTAGTTTGTCATGCACTGACATTTGTCCGTTTTCATTGCCTAAACCTGCACTTTTAAATTATTAAGTTAAATATTATGGCCTGGGAGCTGAACAAGATATTTCAAACACTTTGTATACTCTCAAACTCTTTCAGATTTTCATGGGAAATTTACACTGATTTTGGTTGCGTTGCCATGATTGCATGTTAGCTCATTAATTTCATATGCGTCCCGTGGGGATCCGAGGTAGAGGCGAATAAATGGAGCGGTCCTTCGGATGAAACCGCAAAAAACCGAGGCACTGTGTCATGATGAAGACCTCTCCCTGCTCAAATGCCGTGCTAAGTGCCGAGCATTTGGCTAAATTTTGCATCCCTTCAACGGCAATGGTGACTCCGCCACATGAGTTAAAAATTCTAAAAAGGTACATTAAACAATCAATCAATATCATATAATTACTGTTATTTATCTCAGCGTTGGCTCTGTGGTCGGCGAATGCGTGTTCGTGCCTTGACCACGCTGATCTAAGACGTGAAAACAGGTAGTGGCTATTTTTTTGCCAACTCCTCGGCAGTTCGAAGTGAGGCTGTCGCGCGGGACTCGCATGAAATCGTCACAATTGAGGATCCTGTTACAGCAGGCGTTGGCATGACAAAACAAATCACTACTACAGCTCTGCCCAGCTAGCACAGAAACGTTATAAAAACGT
>CAJDSM010151114.1:0-16857 GCA_903981925.1 Ostrea lurida
GTGACCCGATTAAATAAAACCTAAACTATTCACATTTAGCTTGAATTTTTCAATTAAGTAACATTGATACTTACAATATGGTTCAAGAAAATCATATTTAAAAAGTGAAAAAAAAAGTAAAAACATTGAAAAATTTTCACAAACGACCAAGTAGACCTCTATTTTCCAACCAGGGATGATGTATTGCACTAAAAATAAACATGATACCTGACGTAGTCTTATCAGACATAGGTCTTATCATCCCCTGAAAATTCTTCATTTCCGTAAAACTTCAAATCGGACTTAGTTGTCGACAAGACATACAAAGGTCTTCCCGTTCCTGAATCCGCAATTTGAGTAATTGAGTCTCGTAAAACGTGATCGAAGCTTTCAAAGTATACAAGCTGTAAGAATAAAATATTGCACAATTACGGTATAACTCAGTGTAACCAAAGAATCATAATGCTTGAACTCTCTTACGATAGGAATTCCAACCAAATATAAAATATGTATAAAATGGAACGGAAAATGAGAGAATTTTACAAAAAACGAAAGAGACCTTCTATCTTAAAAGAGTAAAAATCCGTCGCTGAACCTAGTCACAAGGCTTAGTGTCGGTTACTTCGCCTAATCTATACCTCAGAGCATTATAGGGTCTATTCCATCCACTGACAAATTCTATTTATTACATCATAGATTCCTAATCTGAGAAGCAAACGGCCCCGGATAACTTTTAAAACCGGAAGTCGCTAGACTCCTTCGGACCGGAAAGGAATTTTCAAAAAAATAAACGGAAAGAAGTCTTTATAAACTCCGGGTCTCATTACAAAGTTCAAACTTCACCTACAACAAAATCATATTCAAAATCTAATCGAGGGCGGGATATATAGTAACCTCACAGGCGGTTTTCCGGTACAAGAACCTTGATTACAAAGTGGAAGCAGTAGCCAGCGAGAATCCGAAGAATGCTCGTGGACCCCGAATTTTTCAAAAACTTATACCTATCTACATTAGTTGATCAATATAATGTACTAAAAATTTCAAGAAAAAAATATTTTAAAAAGTCAAAACAAAAAAGTAAAAAAAATTGAAATTTTCAAAACGACAAAGTTAGACCTCTATTTTCAACAGGAAGTATATTGCACACAAAAAAACATGCATCACCCTGACGTAGGGCTTCCTACAGACATGAGGGGGTTCTATCACAATCCCTGAAAATCTCAGTTTTACCCTAAACTCAAATAAATTATACGAAACCACTCTTCGGACAAAACGAAGGTAACCGGAGGCTTACGGTATCTCCGGAACCGGACAATGTAGACCTTTTTAAAAAAACCGGAGTTTGATAGATACCCTCATACAAGAGAGGACTTGAACTCCAAATTCGCGGCAAAAAATCATGAAAAGAGATTCGGAGTCCAAACCGTTGTTATTGTCGACATGAGTGAATTGCCTCATTTAGTGAGAGGGAAAAACTAATAATAACTTCAATAATTAAAAATAATTAACTAGATGCGTGGCTTTGTTCGTCGCGACAACAAAAAGTCTTTCCGTCCAGAAGAATTCGAATATACAAGGTCCTTAAAATGTGCAATTGTTGAGATTCTTTCCAAGTATATACCGAAACGTAAACATCTTCGCATTTCTAACATTAAACATAATAAACGTACTGAACTCTTTACAAGAAACATTCAACAAAAAATCTCTTTAACAAAACTGAACAAAAAAATTGAGAAATTTCCACCAACAACGAAAGTCAAACCTTTATTTAAACAAATAGTAATGTCGAGGCCCGAATATATCCCGTAGAGTTAACCAGCTGTATCTTCTAACATTCCCTCAGGATATAGGTACTAACAATCAACGCAAATAAAAAATTTCGTTCACATCATTATAACTGTTCTGAGGAACAAAAACGGCCCACATAAAAATTTAAATAAAACCGGAAGCGATATCTTCGGAGCGGAATGTTAATTTTCAAAAACCGGCGTTTTATAAACATAACATCATATCTAAAGAACAAAACTCCGCATGCAAAATCATCTTCAAATCTATGAAGGCCGTTTATCAGTAAATGTGTTCCCGGTACAAAAATGATTTTACAAAAGTGAAGCAGTACACCGAAAGCTTGAGGTTAAGACGCAGTGATCCCAAATACCATGTTTTAAGAATATATTCCTGTATTTCAAGTGAATTCAGAATTCTTTTTCTATTCTGTAGTTTCTCAAGAGAGAAAATAGTTTTGGAAAATTAAAAAAAATCAAAAAGTTATTTTTTTGAAACGCGAAAAAGTAGGACCCTTTATTTGTGGACAGGAAGTGTCTATGCACAATAAACCATTCATTGGTATACAATCGCATACTCAATCTAACAGGACATTGTCACCAATCAATGCTCATGGAAAAATTACCATTTTGTGCCACACCTCAAACAATCTATGAAAACCACTCGGCCGGACAAGCGGAAAAGAAAAAAAAACCCGCGGGAAGTTCGATTATCCTCCGAGAACCGGTAAGGTGGGATTTCAAAAACACGGAGAATTTTACTCAAGATAACCCTCCTTATACAAGGAAACAGCCCTTGATCCATGCCTAAAACATCCATGTGACAGAATAATCAAGGCGTTTGTGGAGTTTAATTGCATTTTGAAAATGGGGAAAAATAATAACTAATAACTAAACAAGGACAATACAATCCACTAAAGGTCCTTCCGCTTGTAGGACGGGAAGAACGACCTTTAAAAAGAAAACAATAACCAATCGCACTATAAGTTCTTTCCCGTTGTAAGACGATAAGGACCTTAATAACAAAAGAAACCAATACAAATCACTATAAGGTCTATCCGTTGTAGAACGAAGACCTTAAAAGAACAATACAATCAACTATTAATGTCTTTCCGTCTGTAGACGGCAAGACCTTTAAATTAAATTAAAGCAAAGAAGAATCAATTAACAATCCACAGTAAGGTCTTTCCGTTTGCAGACGGAAGGACCTCTTAATAAAAAGAACAATTCACAATCACTATTAAGGGTTCTTCCGTTGGTAGGAACGGACAGACCCTTAAAACAGAAACAATTAACCAAATTCACTATAGAGTCTTCCGTATGTAGACGGAAGACCTTTAACAAAAAGGAAAAACAATACAATCACTATTAAGGTCTTCCGGCTTGTAGGACGGGATCAGACCTTAACAATAAAAAGAGAAACAATAACAATCACTATTAAAGGTCTTCCGTTGTAGACGCGGTAAGACCTTTAAACAAGAAAACAATACAATCACTATAAGGTCTTCCGTTGTAGACGGAAGACCCAGCTTTCGGTATCTTCTAACATTCTCTCAGATTTTAATAGGTCCTATTTATCAACTAAAAAAATCTTTGTTTTACAATCAGTATAATGTCTGAAGAAGAACCGCACCCCCCCGGATAAAAATTCTTAAGAACCGGATAGTCGATATCTGATCGGACCGGAAAGTGAATTTTATTCAAAAAATCGGCGTTTGTTTATAATACATCTCATATAAAGAAACAATTCGCATGCCAAGTAAAATTTCAAATTCCAAAATTCTATGAAGGTCGTTTTATCGAGTCACACTTGTTGGTTTACCCGCGGTTCTACCAAAAATGACTTTACCAAAGTGAACTAGATAGCAGGAGAACTTTGGTAACACCGGAACACATCCGATTAAATTTGATTATTAATACTATTCTGTATTCACGTGATTCAACTCTTATTTAACATCTTAAGTTTCAAGAGAGAAAAGTATTTGAAAATAATATAAAAAAATTTCAAGAAAAGCATTAAGTTTTTTTGAAAACGAAAGTAGACCTTTACTTCGAACCGCAGGAACGTGGCTTCTGCACAAAATTTTTCATCGGGGGTAAAAAAGCTCATTTTCGATCTCACAGAGACATTTGGGTCAATCCTCCTTATGGATTAAATTCCATTTTCCCAACCTCAAACATATTCTTGGATTCGAAAACCCACCTCCGGCGGAACAAAACGAAAGAAGAAAAAACCCGCGGGAAGGTTTGGAGATTCTCCGACAACCGGAGACGTCGGATTTTTTTCAAAGAGAACGGAATATTATATTAAGCAAATAAACCTAGCTTACTCATAAAGAACAAGCCTTAACATGCTAAAAATCCAAGGGCGATTTTAAATACGATCAAGGGGCGTTTTTTTGAAAGAATTGCCGACGATTTTGAAAAAATGGGGAGAAAGATCTAATAATAGATACAAAGAAACAAATACAATCACTATAAGGTCCTTTCCGTTGTAGACGGAAAGACCTTAATAATAATACATTTAAAAATAAAGAACCGAAAATCACTACATTCCAACATAAAAGGTCTTATTCCCGTTTGTTCAGACCGCAGACACTTAATAATAAATCTAATTAAAAACAGAAACAGATACAATTCCCACTATAATAGGGTCTCTTTCCGTTTGTAGACGGAAGGACCTAATAACTAGACGCTTGTTGTTTCGCGGGACAACCACAAAAGGTCTTCCATGTCCCTGAAGATGAATTGAGAGAATGAGTCGTAAGAATACGTGCAGTATGAGTTATTTTACATATATAGACCGAAGGCTTAAAACTATTCCACACAGTTATAAAGAGCATGATTCATTATCCATTTTAAATCTCAAACTATCTTTCCTGCAAAGTCACCAACCGATTCAACCAAATGACCCAATATGCAAAATTGAAGAAAAGAACCACACTTGAGATCCTTAACCAAAACGAAAGAGGACCGTTTATTTTTACAATAGTAAACTGCTCGCTTGAGAATGGATGTTTTAACCCTTTTAAAAACAAAAAGGACCCGTGTTCCTTTAATAAAGATTCCTGCGGGGGGATAATCCAAGTATAGTATTATTATGATCATATTTAATGTAAAAATATCTCCATGGCCAAATTCCTTGATTTAATGTAAAACCTTTCAAAAGAACTCTTTCCAACTAAACACAAACCCTACAAATACTCAAAACTTTTCTAAACAGAAAAACTTACAGGAATTGTTTACTAATATAGGTATAACAACACTGATAAACCATTCTCACTGATTCCACAAACCTGAATATGCCTTTTTGTCATAAACCTAAAATCTGCATTTATGCGCCTAGGAATGATTCCTTCTAAGTTTAATAGAATCTCTTCTCGAAACTGACGAACGCATACTTTCCATAATAAAAATGTGAATCTGGCGTAAGAGAAAACGCCCGGAATAACTTTAAAACCCGGAATCGTACTCCTCTTTTGAAGGACCGCCGAGTAAAACACCCGAAGTCGTAATTTTTGCCCCAAAATCCACTTATAATGACAAAGAACTGCAGAGCATTCCAAAAAGCCACACTCAATGTTTATTCGTCGGTATCATAGTCCCTTAATCTTCTTCATAACGTAACTTTCATGAAACCCATGATTAATTGCCTAACTAAAAATATTAGGACTTGCACTCATATAAACATACCATACTCACATCTTCAATGAAATAAATATGAAGTTTCTCGGAACACTCCACAGTTACCATAACAAATACTATTCATTGAACCCTAATCATTGGATTCCACGGGAAGAGAAAAAAAAAAATCTATAGTACATTCGGAGTGGGCCATATAGCCAATCTTTCCTCGCTCAAAAATAAATAACCAGTAATGCCGCCTCCATGCTACAAGTCCTTTCAACTGAGAAAGGCCGCAATTCTGTTGCGTTTTGTCATTTACCGGGGTATCAAAGATGTATGAGGTATTATATTCCTATAAAAACATAAAATTTAGTAAGAACCAAAGGGTATGCAGGACCTTTTTCCTTTAAAGGTCATCGTAATTTAGCTTTCCTGACGTTTTGTGAAACTTACGGTCACCGAAGCATAAACTTTATGTAAATTGTTTTATATTTATTTACAAATAGAAAAAAATCTGAAAAAAATTATATAAAATTCTTTTTTCATACGTATATCTCATACACTTAGGGTTAATAAAAAGGATACACCAAAATTATGTCCTAACTAATTATCTAAAAACATAAATCATTTCTTTTTTTAATTAATTACTAATACATATATTTCGGAAAGATATCAACAACATCAATTATTAATTTTCTAATCACCAATATGTCGTTTAATGATAAGAAGGTTGAAAGTATTTTATCCTAAAATAAAATTATTAATAATATAAAAAAAAAATTGAAAGAGGTGCAGGAATTTCAAAAACGAAAGTAGGACATCTATTTTCGACAAGGAAGTAATTGCACACCAAAAACAATGATACCTGGACCGGTACTCTACAGGGACATAGGTCTAATTCGAATCGCGTCGAAAATCTCAGAGGATAAAATTAAGCCCCGAAATATCGTTTTCAAATACTGAACTTTACCGTAACACACCTTCATACACCTTATTGTGGGACAAGGCCGAAATATTAAATTTAGATCCGGAAGATTAGTAATTAGCTCGGAACCGGAGGAGTAGATTTTTTAAAAACCGGCATTATAGATCAACCCTCTTATAGACGGACTAAACTTCACATGCAAAAAGTCATGAAAAATCTGTAAAACTGTTTTGAATTAATTGGCATTTAGTGAGAGTTAAGAACAAAATCGTAATGATTCTATAAATAGAATCAATAAATAAGCCTAAGTAACTTAGACGCCTATATTTGTTCGCGACAAACAAGAAAAAGGGCTCATTCCGTCGACCTGGAAAGCAAAAATAAAACAAAAATTCTGGCCAAATTGATCCCATTTGATCAACCGAATATACCAATTAGTTGAAATGTTTACAGTGTCCATACAATACCCAAAATTTTGTATATAATTTACCTTCATCCTTCCCCTTCTTGTTTCAAATATTGTGATAAGTAAAACCAACCCCGAAGTTAAAAAAGTATGTCGAGCCCAGAACAGCTATTTTCCTTCCAAACTTACAAATTTAGACTCCACAACCCTATGAACATGATCTGATATACCAATGAAGTTAACTTTGAAAATTAACTCGGTACGCTCCCCATGGGTTCTCTTCCCCTACGGAAGTCTTTGCAAACCCCCAAGAAATTTCAAATCAATAAATAGGATATACCTTCCTAAGTTTACATATGTCGCCTAACACGTAAATTTGTTGTACTAGGAAAATAACTGGGGAGAATTGCCTTTCTAAAAAATTCGATTCAAAAGGGAACGCAGATCCAATCTATGTGGAAGACCGTTTTGTATGTAATGAAACATTCAAAATAAAAGCTTAAGATGTCGCTAATGTCTTAGTGTCCTAAGAAAAGAGACGTTTGTAGTAATGACCTACTAAATATGAGCACTCAACTCATGGAGTAGAAAGGTTACTCAAAATTCAGTCCATTTTCCCTTCTCAAGGAAATATATCTACAATAAGTTTCCCGTAAATATACTCTGCTACAACTCCATAACATAATAATATTAACACCATAGTCTTCTTGAAGATAAAAACTAAAAATATTATTAAACGCGGTATAAACAATCTTTCGCGCGGCAAATGTTAAGATTAAAACCCTTTGCCCTAAACAAACCTGCCGCCAACCTGACAAGGTCCCAAGATAAAGAATTTTGCTGTCGATGAGAACTCCAGGGCAGAACTGGTTCCCTGGCCCTATTTTTTCTGATAGAAAAGTACACACAGCCGGCGTCTTTTAAACATAACAAAATCCAAACAAATTCAAAAGAACTATGCTGTTGCTCACTGTTAAAGGCCGATGTGTACACACTCACCTACAAATCCATTAAATAAACACCATCCATATAAAATATCCATAATAAAATTATTTTTATTACTGCGAATTTGGTTTTGGCCTGCTGAATCCAAATTCTATAGTAATGTGAAGCAGTTGTGTGCAGCTGCTTTCTCCAATAAACAAAAAAATCCCGACAATCGCTTACCTGGGAACACTTAATGGAAAATGTGATGTAAGCAAAAGTGAATATACCAAGTGTGCTAAGCACGAATGTTCCATAAACTCAATGTTATGAATGCGGCGAGCAAAGCATTTAGCTTCCGTTCTTCGCCGTGACTGCCCGATTTTTCAGAAAAAACGAAGACAACCCGACCATAATATCATGAAGCAAGTCTATCAACTCCTCCCTATTTAGTTAATTCTAACACATTAGTAAATGGACACTGGGAAGTCCTCAAAGGAAACAAAAATATAGGGATGATGTCCTCTGCTAACATAATTATCCATGCTCGCACTAGCCCCTTAAGAAGAAATAATTCTAAAACATAATGAGCGATATAATTACAACTAGGAAAGGGAAAAAAATCATTAAGGTGTTTTCTACTCTTCAAATAGTAAACTCTTACCATCGAGAAAAAGTTAAGAAATTTGAAAACATGTTTCAAATAACTCGAAAAACCTTAGGTCTGTTCCTTAATTTCAAGAGCCCTGGACCCCTCGACTTCTATTTCTAACTTGGACATTCCCAGTGTATACAAGCAGATCTGTTTGCCACTTAAACAATAAAAAACCCATGATATTAAAACAAACCTGACCTCCATTATTATTTCTAGTTCTTTTACGACATTACCCAAGGACATTTTTCAGAGTCAAATATAACAAATTTTTTCACATTTCCCAGTCGTTCTTGAAAAACGTGTGTGAATCTTCAAATAATATTCCCAAACTAACTAAAAGATTATAACATCCTTAGTGTTAATCTGATAACTTGCACACCTCACAACCAAACCATTCTAAATCCTTCATTCCGGACATTAGAATCACCGGATAATACTTCTACCTTTAACCGAGAAGAGTGTCCTATGTTAGAACCCTTACTTAAAACCCCTGGTGTTTCAAAGGGCACGAACTCCTGGAATAAAGATTCTTAGATTCCTCCTTTACAAACAATCACACGTCTGCAGGGCCCAACTCTTCCGAACAAATAGTTTTATAGATACTCTTATAGAGTCATTCCCCCTATACTCGTGTCTCCCACATTGCATACCATATAAAAAGTGTCAATGACCCCTTAAATTCGGTCAAACCGTTTTATTGCCTAACTTTTAACCTTTGGTGGACCTTACAAGAGTTCTATGTTCAATTTGGCCCATTCTTTTTCTCCCCTATTGTGAGGGCGTCACTCCCCCGAAGTTCAAATAATAATAATGGAAACAATAAATGTAATAAATCTAAATAATTATGAGAGTATATAATCCCTTAAAGACGCTCCTTGTTGCGTCTTTCGTGCTATCTCGGAGCTCAACATAACATTTGAGCTGAACAAAGAGGGTGTTCTTCCTCCCTGCGTCTCGCCTGCCCTGAAATGAATTGAAGAATGAGTTTCACGGTACAATGCTGTTAAGAGTAGAGCGTCCCTCCTTTCACGTCACACCAGCTCGTCCAACTCGTCCAAGCCGAGATCCAGTTAGTAGGAGAGTCCTGAAATCCTTCAAAGCCAAATTCATCTCCCCACCTCATCTTCCCACAAATCGAATTTACCAGTCCAAATAACGTCTCCTTCACCTCTTTACTCCCTGTACATTCATCCCTATTGATTAGACCTATTCCCTGCTTTGAGTATCTCTTACCTCTCTTAACCTTCTCTTTCGGTAGAGCGGCTGTTTAACACTCGATTCCAACCATCCAGAAGCTGCCAAACGAAACACTGATCATCGTCTTGCTTCATGCCCCCTTTCCCTAACTTAATTCCCTTGCCTGAGGAATATATGGAATTGTTTCTCCCCTTTTACCAAGTGAAACTAGAAGATTAAAAGTCAATTCAGAATGGGAGATATTGTCTCATAATAAATCCCGTGAGACCTATAGATATCCTTTCTTTTAAGTATCAACTGATCAATAGAGGGTACAAAATCTAAATTGTCACTTCCGGGCTTTTTGAAGTATACACCAGCATTCCCCTGTTTGTAGCTCCCTTGAAAGTTTCTCAATAACCCTCGCAAATGGAACCGAGTTGAAAGTCCCTTGAATGATTTTCTGGTTTTGCCATCTCGCTTCCTAACCTACATACTTCCTCAGATTAGTAAGGGCTCCAAAATCCCAAAACAAGTACCATCCCACTGAAGTCCTTTGTAATTTTTAAACATATGTTACCTTATTTTTAGCAGTAATTATCTCGACACACTTTACTAATAGAAAGTTACTCTGAGCAGAAAACCCGCCTTTGGATAACACTTTATAAACCGGGGAAAGTCGATATCTTCGGACCGGAAGTGATTTTTCAAAAAAACGCGACAGTTTAAGTGAAACATTGTATTTAACACTGCTTTCGTCGCCGTAAAACATAAAACCTGTTTCATTACACCCTCTTCTTCTCAGCGCTACCTGAACCACAATAAAATCAAATCATTTCTATACATGAAAATTCTTATTTTCCCCCGCGAAAGTGCTAGTGGATTCTTTAATAAACGGTTTGAGGGGACTTGCCCTGCTTTTTCTTGCCTATTGTGTAGAACTCAGTCTTTCTCTTTTGGACAACTACTTTGAAGAAGACCTCACCCATTGAGTGACTTATTATAGCTAAAGGCTATAACCAAATGCATCAGAATAAGTCTATGTGCCTGAGCTGTCTTATTAACCCTGCTGTCTTGAGACCATTTGAGACCCCAAAGACAATAAGAAGCATAAATGGCTCGATATTTTAATAAAATACTAAAAAAAATCAGCTGTACCTATTATTCTAACCAATGAGTTAGTTACGAAGCAATTTTCGTTTGCCTGATGTTAACATATCCATAACAATCTTCCCCATAGTATTCCTCCATAATATTTCTGATTCCCAACTTGAAACTATAATAACTATATGCGGTAATCAAAAACTCAATGCACCGCCAAGAAACAACACGACTACATCGTTCTTTTTGAGAATTATTTAGCCTAATAGTGTATCCAAGACCCTATGTGTTATCTAATATCTACCCTACTTTCGTTTAGTATTAAAGAAACAATCTTGAAACAAAAAAAAGTAATCTTCAGTTTTTATTCACAATGAACCCGAATAGTGTGTCGCAAGCCGAGCGAACGGGTTCTATTTTCAATCGAGGAAATAATTGCAGGCTCTCACTGATAAATAAATAAACACAACTTTATGTCATCTAGTAACGAATACCACGGCTACGTTCCATTCCTCTTACCTAGGGACCAACGACTTTATACCGGTTTTCTAAAAAATTTATCAAAAAATCAAAATTTCCCTTTTAGAATTCTCATCTTAATTAATCTGCGAATTTCCTAAAAACTAAATTAGTTTACGTAAGTAACCTAATCCTCTACGTCCCTCGTTACAGTTTGTATCATCAGAAAATAATTATTTATCCACCAACGAGGTGGGTATCATGGGTCCTGAAAATGCATCCCTGCCACTGTACGCATTCCACTCACGTTAATGAATCCCCTTCTAGAGAAACCCGACACGGAGATAGTCCACCACCTTGATCGGAGAATATGTGCCTATTATCAAAATATAACCTATGTATTTTTGAACACACTAACCGATCTTAACTAATTTTCTTTAATCTGTTATTTTCCCGCACTTTATCCGACTTTTATTATATTCCTCAACCTCGCTCATTTATAGGCAGCGGAATAATTCCCATGTTGACTTATATTTCTAGGAGACCTATATCACTATTGCCAATTGCCTTTGCAATACATCCACTTACTAAGATTAAATTGGCTAGACCACGGGATTTCCTCAAAACCAGTATTTATGGTATTGAAACTGCTCTTTTTTCGACAGTGCATGACTTTTGTGGGTTTAGATAGTTAAGATTGTCCCATCCCAATTTTTTACGATGACTGGCATGGTTGATGGGACCATATGGAACTAGATTTTTAGAGAGAATATTTCATTTAATTATGTAGACCTTTTTAAGACACGACACTCTACATTTTTTTCCGTCACAACGTTTGACCATATCCCTCTGCTAAGCTGTGATTGACTAATATCACCGTTATCTTTTCCCCGCTTTATGAATTTTTGGGTACTCATGTCACTCCAACGGTGACCCAATACCAAGATTAAGTTACAAAGAAAACTACCAAAAGGGTCTCATGTATCTCTCTCCTGTGAACTTTCACGCGCTGAAATGATGATATTTGATTAGTATGAGCTGTAGTGTTTGGCATGGAATTGGTCTTAAACTCGATGGCCAAATTGTGGTTGAATTCTTCTCACATGACTCTTTTCGGAAGTTCATTTGGTAAACCCGTTTCGAACTAATCATAGCTTAAAACCTTAAGCTGAAGGCTTCCACGAAGTAGAAAACATTATAATTCTTTACACCTTAAAAAATATCATATCATACTAAGTCCAGGTTTTTTTCACTGCAACATTTTGTTTATTTCTAAACACCTCGAATCCCTAACTCTGCGGATTTCAAGCGCAATTAGTTCATCATTATGAAAAACTTTGTCTCTCCGGATAATCAAAACGTTCCCTTCCTTTGTACATTGCCCTTTCGCGTATTTACTATACCACGTTAAACGATAGTCATATGTTTCTGTGAGTTATGGTTATAGGAATTTTGCATTTCTCAGTATGTAATTGCAACTCTTGTGTCTAGGCCTTTGAATTCGAGTCACCGCGAATTGAAGTCTTAAGAAAAAACTTCCTCAATAAAATTTTAATTCCATCTTTCTTGTCTCGCACCTTTGTTCCAATGCCATCTTCATCCTCAATTCTTTGGCCAGAGCGACTTATTCAATTCTTGCAATAATCTTAGTAACAATTCGCCATTGCCAATAATAATCCCAATGTTAAGTGAATCACACTATTTGCGATGATCTCAAAATGTGTTAGTCGATCGTAAATTCAAATTTTTTCACAAGTGAGTGTTAATAGATGTCGCGATATGTCCATATTTCCCTGAAGCTTTACCCCATAAAAAAATATGAGATTTTCTTTACTCAAACTGAAAACCGAACTCCGAGATTTATTAGCCAGGGACCCTTTTAATTCTGTGAATAATGGATGCAATATAGAAATAGTATAAAAGTGTTTGATTGCAGATCCAATAAGTATTGTTTCGGCTGTTGCACTTCATAGTTCGTAAGGAGGGTTCATTACCTCTCACTTTTTCTCTTCACTACCACTCTAGGATTTTTAGCTACGTGATAGATATCCTAATCCTGCCCTTCACCTTCTAAACTTCTCCTCCACGCTCAAGTTTGGAGAATTGTTTTTCCTTTTTCTTTCTTCTGTACTGTTCCACTTTTCCCCTCCGTTTTGAGTATTCATCCTTCTCACTGGTTTCGCCGTTTGTGAAGTTGAGATTCATGCTCCCTCCTCCAAACCTGTTTTTCCCTTTTTCCTTTCCAACAAAGACTTGAAGTAAGCTCAACTGCTTCTCTCACTTTTGTCCACGTTCAATTGATTGAGGGGGGAGTTCTGCTTACAATTCCTTTCTCTCCTCCATTTCTCACACTTTTCATGCCTGCGGCAGAGTTTTGACGTTACCGTCAAATCACTCTCCCACCTTTATCTATTTGTCTGTCCTCGATGAGTTATTTGTAAGTATGCCTCTCACTCTCACTTTATCTCTCTGCTATGAAATTCATATGTCCAGACAGCTCAACTGTCACTCTTGCTCACTCTTAACATTCTACCCACATGTCGTGTCATGCGCGTGTCACTTATTCGTAACCTCAGTTGTAAAGGAGTTCACTTGACCTTCATCAAAATTTTCGTCTCTGTGCAGTTTGAGTAGTCATTCCTTCTCCACTTTTCATGCCCTCAGTTGACCGGTGTGAAGTTAGTCATCACTTCTATTCATACTTGTAGAGATTTCAAACTGTCTTCCAAGGTATTCGAGGAAAGGTACACATGTACTTCTCTCGGGATTATCCTGAGCGTTTCCGTGTTGAAAGTACTGGTTACAGTTATTTCCTGTGTCTCTTCACTTGTGTAGCCGATACTTGCCACCTGCCTAGATCTTTGTCAACAGTATTAATAACCCTATGCCATCTCAACTGTTAAATTATACTGCTCTTCTCTATTTTGCTCAAGTCACTACCACTCTTTCCCCACTCTTGAGTTGAGTGTAGTCATTCTCCTTCCACTATCTTATCTGCCCTCAGACATACATGCGCTCTACACCTACATCAATAACACTTCTTACTCTTTTACTGAAGATATTTAATTTTGATTCTGTATGTCTTTGTTATTCCCAATGTTACATGTGTTTTGTGAACCTTAGTAAGTCACAATATGTCCAAGAAACATGTGGAATGTCTGTGTGTGTCTCATAGTAATATGTACAAAGAGTAGTGATGTGTACAGGAGAGAATCCAGAAAATTTGAAAAAGCAACTCAAATAGTTAAACTTACCCAGTCTCCCTCAATTTTCTAATAGAGACAACTCGTCACCACACAAACTTCCACATCTTTCAGATCGAAAACATACCAAGCGAAATCTCTCCTAAGTACGGCCAAAAGTTCTTTTCTACCGACAGAGTGCCCAATCAATAACAAATTTGTAAAAAGTAACTACGAGTACTGGGATTTGGAATCCCAGGCCGCGAGGCGAGTAGGTGGGCTGCACACTCTCGTCGACTACTAGTTACTTTTTTGTCACCCCATAAAGTCCTAAATCTCCATAAGCTGCAACTATGAGAATACCGTTGATTCTTAAGAAAAGTAACCAAAATGCTTCCTTAGGACTTCCTTTTAAATGCTCTCCCACACGGCAAACTTCACCAAATAAAATTCTTCTATGAAACTATCTTCTCCAAAATTAATTTACTTATACAAATTGGCGTAAAGAAAAGTAATGAGAATGTTGGATATAACACCCAAGATCGCGCAACAAGGGGAATATCAATTGTTTTCCTTCAAAATAATCTATATTTCGTCTGCGCTATCTTTGCCTTCTATAATAACGTGTCGTTAGCGTACATAACTTTAGTTATAACTTCATGAATATATCCTCCCCATCAATATATATTAGTAGTGTTTTTTTTTCCCTTATTTGGAGTATATTAACTTTCGTACGACGAATAATCTATATATTCTGATAGTATGTGCAACGATGAAAAAATATAGAATATAAACAAAAACAATTTATAAAAAAAAAACACAAAAATAATCTATAAATAGTGCCTCCAGAACTGAATATTATGTGTCGATTTTAGGGTGAATGCATAAGGTATCAGCTACGTCAGTTTGAAAACGAAAAATTTAATTATTTACCCACGATAAACCGATAGACAAGATTATGCGAAGCAAATTTAATTCTCCCTATTGCAATGTCCGTTTTCATATGTCTCTCTTTCAATTCCCACTCTGGTATTTAATACACCAATACATTATTAGAGCCACACACACACTGTCTCTCTTTTGTGGATTTTTTATATTCACTACTTTTCTAATTTTTTGTTACAACTTGTATCTTCTAGGCACATATATAAATAAAACTTAGAGTTTTAAATTAACCTAGGAAAAATATAAATAAACTAGTGTTCATATATATATCTCTGACCTACTTGTCGTTCTCTTCTATACTATTGTGTGAGACAGTCTCAAATGCAACCCTATATGACCTCGCTTTAGAGGATGATCTCACATAATATTACTCGTAAAATGAATTTCTTATCAAAGATAGTAAGACAGGATGGTGTACAAAAGCCGAGACCAAACTAGGTTTGCAAACAAGACTACCGTAAGGTTAAGTATCCCTTTGAAACTGACAAAGTGTATTAATGAAAGCCAATTTAAATTTCAAAAACACAACCATTCAAAGAAGGAAATATTTCATCTGAATTAATAAATATAAAATACCCCCTCAATTTCAAATTTATATTATCAAACTTGCCATATCGAACATTATCTTTTTGAAAACAGTTGGTACTTGGTGTATTCTAATGTTTGTTCGGGTCATCTTAAAAAATTCGGTTTATACCTCTTCAACGCCAATCTCATTTTTTACTCTGAATCTCTCTTTGTAATGTCTAGTCTAGCCAATTAAAAAAATCGTTAATTAAGACTTTTAGATTACGGACTGAGTGCCAATATACCCATGCTCCAATGATACAGGTTAATCAGGTGCAAATCTTACAGTGACAACGTAAGTTCTCAATTAACTCCTGTCCATCCATACGAATATCATTATAGATAATTCTCAAACCAATTAATTTGATACATCCCCACCTCATGCCAAATATTCTGTCTCACTGCCAAGCCTACCGCGAGAACGATGTCAACGGTTAATGGTATAATTTGTAAAATTCCAATTGCGAGTAGAGAACAACAAAAAAATTTAGATAGAATTAAAATTGCACCGCAATCAGATATAGGTTAAAGTGTGCAATCTTCGCTAAGCCAAAAGTGTGTTGATTAAAGGTCCAATCATACCGTTGCACTTCACCCAATTATAACGTTTCATGCGCTTGGACTGGGGAGCGGAGTGGACCGCAAACCCTTGGCTTGCGAAGATGCGGTATGTGTGGCCCAGGTGAGGGCACAGATACTTACATGATGCATATGGAGCCACAAACTGTGGATCTAAACCTGGCATTTAATGTTACACGGATGGGTTTTATCTCGGCAGCATTTCAGCTGTCTGCAGGTTAGCTGGAATACCATCTTCCCGCACTTTGTTGAGTTAGTGTCTTAAAATGATGTTTCGATTAATCAACCCATAATTTGTTGAATTAGTGTTTTGATTAATCAACCCACACTTTGTTGAGTTAGTATCTTAAACTGAACTTTTATACTTGCAACTGTCAGAGTATTTTGTAAATAAATTGATGAACTATGTATTAACACAACAAAGTGGGGGTACACCTAATGATAAAGAATACAATGAGGACAATTATGGTACTGGGGGAATATCTATAAATGGAGACAAATACTAGACAAGATTTCTAACATTAAGGGGATGATAAATAGTACGTCAC
>CAJDSM010151144.1:0-11012 GCA_903981925.1 Ostrea lurida
GGACCGACAACTCTGTGCAAGAGAATGTTTACCTGCAGGATTAACTGCTTAGCCTTTAGCCTGTTCACTAAAAGTGGGGTAATTTTCGGGGTGAATATAACGGTATTTTACCTATAATACGTTGGCGGATGGCGGTACGCGGGAGATGGCGTTATAGATATGCGGGGGATGGCTATAACGGGGGGCAATATAGCGAGATCGCTGTACACTTTTTATACTTTTTATCAAATAATGCGAGCATTGAGTTATATTTAAAACACTAATATTTGTTTCAAACGCGATTTTAAAAGCTAGATTTGTTTGCAATATGTCCGCGGGAAAAGGCCTATGTCATTAAAGAATTAGGAACTTGGAGTACCTTAGCGGAACTTTTACACTTGGGGTAAAATTGACCTGGCACCGCCAACTGTTCTCGGTAGGCGAGATGAATGTGGATGTAGTGGTCGTGGGAGGGGGCATAGCGGGACTGACTGCTGCTTACCAGATTCATAAAAAAGACTCATCTTTACAGATAGTTGTGCTGGAGGCTAAAGGTAACTACTGCACCCACGATCACAAGTTGTCAGTGACCAGTGAGCCAAGGGCAAGGGAGGTATAGATTTGTGGTATCTAGTCCGATAGCGTAGTGGACATAGCTAGCCTGTCCACTTCTCTAAACTAAGAGAATAGATAGCACACCTGACAGACTAATCACAGGAGTCAGAAGGTTGTTCAATTATACAGTTTAAATAAAAAAAAATTGCACCACCTACCCCCAAAAAAGAACACCAACAAACAACCCGTGTATTTTTAATAGGTGGTTTATTATTTAGGTATTTCTAGAAATTTGAAATTTGACGCGCTACGACTAATCGAATGTATGAGAAGCTGATTTCATTAAGTGATATCTTGAATTCCATGCATCTATTCTGCATACCCAATACCACTCCTCATGAATACAGTGATAGAAGTCAGATTCTACTTAACAACACGCACAAATTTTAAGAATATTCCCACAAAGGTTGAAATTTGACGTTACAAACTAATCAAAATTGTATTAGTAGCTGACTTCATTAGCGTGATATATATCACAATCAATCCCGATACCTTTTTCATAGCTAATGACTATCTGTGTAATTTAAACTTTATGACTTCTAGTAGCATGGCTACTGGTAGTACTTTTCTTATTGAAGTAGCTGGCTTACTAGAAACTGGCTATAGTAGCTAATTATTCCCTGTTCGTAGCTTGGTACTTAGTAGCCAACTTTCGTTTTAAGTAGCCAGTACTAAGTAGCTGGTTACTTTAGTAGCAAACTTTACCGATCTTCAAATTATAGTATATACACTAAAATTTTGGATGACAATAATATTCTTATATATTAATGTCTATGATCAATTTCATGTGAATATGATGGAATATATTCGAATTAAAGTTTTAAAAGCATACTGGGCATCTAAATTGTCATTTTTTGATTTCACGTAAATTCTGGCTGTCTGAAATTTAGAATAGGAAGTAAAAATGGTCGGGGTTAGGATCATTTTGGGGAAGATTCATAGTATGGCGGCCCAGAGCACATCTTTGTAGTCTTTTTTGCTTTCTGTTTTTCTTATTTTAATTAAAGTAGCTGACTCTGTATTCTTTACGAAAAAAAAAATTCGGATTTTCCACTAGTAGTACATCTATAAGTTAATGCTATATGTACGTAAATTACAACATTGAAAACAAAAGTACAAAAGAACAAAGCACTTGTTTCTAATTATTTTATTGATTATACCAACCTATCTGGAAAACAAGCACAGTGGCCGAGATGTAGACATGCGCAGTACTGTATTTATTTGTTTTGCGAATGTATACGATGGCTTTTTCTACTTATTAGGCTAACATAGTATACGTATTTAACAACATATCTAGGTAGCAGTGGACGGTGTGTGTATAATTAATATATCTTTGCATTTAAGTTCAGAAATACGTCGAATATAGTACTTACTATTGAAACATTTCAAGCGTGATTTGAATCTACTCCATATAAGAATCGTGACAATTGAGTTTATCTCTTTCCATTTATAGAATGATACGTTGTGACGGCTTTTTTTCTTCGCGGGTGTGTTGTTTACATTATTGACGAGCAAGATTTCGTGGTTCGATTTTACATTTATTATTTGATTTCCATGAAAGGAATACGAGTGTAAAATTCAAAAGATACAGTTATTGCTACTTTAAAATGTTTAAAAAAACAACATTTTTAAACTTATTTTGCTCAAGGGTTCAATTTGGTTCTTATTGCCGTTTTCGATTTAATCAGATCGCTCACACGAGTCGTCTTAGATTAAGCTAAACCGCCTTTCGGCGCACTATTTGGGACGGTATACTGAATGTGTATACCCGATTTGTTTAAATTTGGGTAAAATATTAATTTTCACAACAGATTTCTACATAAATTAATTTTGGCTTCTGAGATCCAGTCTGTTTAAGAAAATACATCAACCAAATTAACAAATACATTTCTTTTTGGTAATAGTTCAATCTCAGCTACTTTGTATCATAATTTTAAACTGAAATATAGCCTTAAAGGGGTATAAAAATAGAAGTTTATTTGGAAGCAAGAATTGAAGTGAATAGGAATGTTAATTCATTGCAGAATTGGCACAGTGCCAACCTCATCATCTTCTGGACATGTCGGACATAATCCCAATCAGAACCCTCCCACCGCCAACCCAAAATATAGTCCCCTACTAAACCCTTTTGCAAAATATTAATACCTAGTTGTAAGACAATCGAAGAGCATAGAGAGCATATCTATAATCAGAGCTTAATTAAATACTTCGCTTCTAGCCATCTCTTCTAGAAAGCTCCCCTTCAAAAGATACCGTCCACTTATTAGTTGAACCTTCGACAACTCATTCATATTCGTTTTTAAACAAGCAATATAAATAGGTTTTGGACGCCCTCTTTGCAGGTGCATACTCTAATACATCGGCATACGGTCTCCCTGGAGTCCAATTTCTGAATAATACACATATGATATAGAAGAGCGCTCTTGTTTCTTCATTACGACTAAAGTATCCTTGATGACGCTATCTAGGTGCTTAAAGGGTTGAGAACCTCGCACCCTCATCTCGCCTCGCGTGTTTTATAACAACTCGGCTCTCTCTCTCTCCTCTCTCGTTCTCTCTTGTCTCTTCTATAATATTTACAATTGCATTTAAAACTACAATATGTCCCCTCCTCATCATGGCGAAGGGTGCTCGGTGGTAGCATTTACTGAGGTAATCGGCTATAAACTCGGTCTATTCTTCGCTGCTATTACCCAACCTTCGTGACTGCCACTCTCTGTGTATGACCAATTGGTTACGTCTAAGGAGGGACTTGCATCTGTGTGTGGATATATTGGACGTGCTCCTATGTAGCAGAGAGAAGTCTCATTATTCACTCAGGTTCCAGTAGGCCTTATAGATGGGTATATTTTATACACCCAATAGTATATTACAGTTCAGTCCTATGCAGTTAGTGCTCCAAACGGCTTCAGGAGCTAACTTTCTTTAAGATACCGACAAGTGTATTTACCTTATAAAACACCTTTCGCTCTGAAGGAAAAGTTCATAAAGGAATTTACTTCTTGTTACATCGATTTGATGTCTGATTTCATGGAGTCCTATTTGTACGTTTTCAGAATAAAATGCGTTAGGACGGAGTCAATGCCTAATCCAGACGGAATCATCTACTACAATTAGCCGTTGCATGCCTTTGCTGGTAGTCTCGCTGCATACAGACGCTCGGCTATCTCCGTAAAAAAAACCTCTCTACAGATTGAGGTGTCGCTGCTTTCAGATTTCGTGCGACTAGCCAAGCCGGTTTAAAGCTTAGATGCTAGCCAATCTTGGACGCACTGTATGGGCTCCAGTAACGGGATTCGATTACCCTACGTAGCTAGCAAACCAGGGTCTTGACACAATCTGAGCGAAACTATAGTGATATTATATGTTATAGGAGTAAAGGACCATAACAATCCGCCATTAAATTCTCGGGTGGCTCGCTTTCAACTTTCAAAACTTTGTATCTTTTTGTGACTTAATGCATTTAAAAACACGTGTTTCTCCAGTTGAAAGCAGAATGTTGTTCTTTATTGACATGCATAATCATTTCCTTATTTCACAGGATGTTTGAAAATTTAGTCAACTTCCGAAAATTCTGGATCGCCGTCGCTAAACCTGACACCGCCCAACATCCAGGCAATTTTCCTTCATTAATTGAATTCTTACGAGCATCCGTCACCCCGTGCTTGAGTCCATCTTGAGTTTGCCATTTCAAAAATAACTTCTTGTGGCAAAATTCACCATATTTCTAAATGACTGTTTGATCGATCGTTGGGCTCTCATATACACTCTCTCTCAGATCTCCCTCTTGTCGACGAGCTCATCCGCAGTTCAAACTGGTCATCCATAAATTTAAAAATTAGTTCTCACATTGCAGACTACGAATAAATTAATGGAAAATAATATGTCCCCAATTCGTCTGTCGCTCGTATCCTTATATTATTTAAACCTATTGCCTGAGCATACACGAGAATGCCATTGGTGAACGCTTTGATGATGCAATTCAATATGGAGTCATGATACATGTCCGGCTCAGGCTATCCGCATGGATGCTAACCATTGTCCGGCTCACCGAATTCCACGATCTCAAGCAATATGGCGCCGGCATATGTGGATAGAATAAGTGTGTGCAAATTAGAAGATACCGTTGAACTCTACAGTAACGGTATTATCTCCCAGTTCCGCTCGCCCTAGTTCTACAGTCTTATTTGTAATGGATAGGCGTACATTTACGCTCAGAGGAATAGATGTCTTTATGCCGTCTCCGTTATTTAGAATTAACTCTCTCTAATTATACCGAATGGTACACGATGTACCGGTCTTATCCTAATATGTGTTCGTTCTACAGTTCGTCTTTACTGACTAGGTACTAGCCACAGACTCTATTAGATGTACGTAACTACCATTGTGTTACATCGCCAGTATACAGATAAAGATGAGATTATTTCTCCAATTTTCGAGCCATATCTATTTCTTCTTCTATTTTTTTTTTTAATTATTAGATTAATTTTACTTTGATTTGAAAGTATCTTCTATTTTTAATACCGCAATGCAATCTCACTACATGCTTATTTATCGAGTGCTCTTCACTGTCTAGAGTCCGATCGCTAAACGAAATATTCCTTGTATATTGTGTGTGTTAGTGGTTTCGTTACTTCTCTCTCTATAACCTCTCATCAGATAACCTCTTAATCGGTAGATCCTTATGCACTACAGCATGGATTGTGATATAGCGACATCTCTGAGCTTTTTGATCCCACTCTCCAATTTCGCCCCGCTTCGACTCCTGCTTGCTAGGTCTATTACGACGACGACGAACTAACGTCTATTATTTCACATAATTTTATACCAAAACAGCCTGATATTGTTCGGTATATGAGTGTGTGGCTAAGCGCTCAAAGACGATTTGACAACATTTCCACTTATGCGCGACGCGGTCAGAAACTGATGATACTTCGTGATTATCAATTCTCGTGTGAGTAAGAATTATATAGTATGTGTGTGCCTGATACGAGAGGCTATAACTATATTAAAACAGCTTATGTGGCAAATTTTAGAAATCTTGTCAGATACCAGACGTTCTATTTGTCAAATAAAATATGCAGCGTCTTGATCAACATCTTATTCACGTTCGATCACAACATGCGCGTTTGGAGCCAGAGACCGAGATCCAATGTTACATTGGTAGGAAATTACTAATAATTAGTCTATACTTCACATTGTCCACTCAACCTATCTTCATTGTAAGAATCTGATGTCTCATCCAAGTTAAATTATTCGAGAAATTAATTGTAGTATTATATATCTCTCCTGAACATCATAATCCCTGGAATATTCTACGGCTTACATAGCTTCACAAAGTTGATTATAGCCTCTCGTAATGTAGTAAATATTCCTCATCGCTATTCTCCTTCTACTCTTTATCCTATCTTCTTTCTACATACTGGGTCTGGAGTGGACCAGGTGGTAAGCTCTGCGGACCTTTCGTGATCTTCGTAAGATCATCTATCTCAAGATATAAAGGCCATCTTAGGCCGCGTCAACCGTTCCGGAACGGTTAAAAGACACACGTCTCTCTCTATCTCGCCAGATTAAGCTGACATATGGCCGACATAGTGTGAGATGCATCGAGACGTAATCCTTTAATTGACTGTTGGTAAACTACGTATATGTCGAGGTCCCGAACTACTCTCTCCCACGATTCGGTGTCACACTTCTGACCGTGTGTGTGCTCATCTCGCCGTAATTTGAGAATGTTGGGTGTTATAAGCATGAGTGTAAGCATCAAGCGCCTCCTCAAAGCTCTCTGTCAGCCTTCACGGGCAATCAGGGAGTACTCAATATGAGTTGAAAGTCTCGCAAGGGACGAAAAAACAACAAATGATCAATCATATCAACAAGACGATTAAGTGCTTATATATGTTTAAAATTGAGTTATTGCGCCAACACCCTCATCTAGCGAAGTGTAGGGTTTGTTTTTCATCATGTCGCCTAGTTTTGGGAATTATACTTATGTAGATTCTTGATTGGTCACGAAATAAGTTCCTTGCGCATTTTAGAATTACCAGAACATAGATCACATCATTATATACAGACACGAGTTTCTTTAAATTAGTAACGGTCAGGGTCTGGTCGGTTCTTAAGGATAACGGTATTAAGGTTATCGACAATTGAAGACTTGACATTTTAAATCCCCAAGAAATTCAGGTTAGAATCGATCATCTTTATGAAATAGGAAAAAGTATTTAGGAGAAACATGAAAACAAAACTTATGAAAAAATAGTTATTGGCTATTTCCAAGCACTATTAAGATAAGGAATAATGATATAATACAATTGATTGTAGGAGAGTTATTTGGCATATATAATTCATTTTGACATGTATAAATATTTGGTATTTTCCTTCTCCTTAAAGGCCTTTTTTTGTGACTTGTTTGTTTTATAGTTCTTTAATTAGTTTTGGTTTACCAGAAGATAGAAGCTGACTTTGAATGAATGAGTTCAGGTACATTGCAACCTCATTGTCACCGACGCATAGATAAGCTACCAAATAACGATTAAAAATTAAGATCTAATTATGCAAAGTATGATAAAATTACACAATACATATGCCGTGTGTGTCGCATGTCATTTATAAAGCCACGGTGCTGACGTTAGTAAATTTCTCTGTCAACCTTTGATAGAGTCTGACATATTGTGCTGCGTGGGTTGTGACATTTATGAATTAGTATATATACTATGAGCAGTCTCTATAATACATCGAACTTATATAAAAACCAATCTGCAGAGTATACACAAAATCATATCTCTTTTCATACAAGCAAATATTTGCAACACCCAATATTTCACCGATGATATTAAAAGAAATATTGAGATAACGCAACCGATGACCTGAATTATTCTACATTTCCAGACTGCGAATACAAGTATTAGGCGGTGAAGGACCCTGCTGGAACTCTACGACATCGATTATGGAATTTCAGTGGACTTTAACCACAGATTGACATATTGTCATTCAGGCATGTATGTGGAGCCTTTGATAGATGTAAAATGGCCTGTTTACCAATACTACCGATAGTGGTCTATAGAAGGAGTGCTCTAGCACAATAATGAGACACCTGTCAGCAAGGAGCAACTATGATGGGTTCGGAACATATCTCGGTGTAGTGAAACAACCAACTTAAGCACTGTTTCGAGTCAGGTTACTAGGCGCTTAAATGACTGGTGTTTGTGAGAATAAAGATGAAGTTTTACTAGTACTTGCTCCATCAGCCAAAGTTACCTTGAAGCTACTGTATATTGACTTTATAAAAAAAAGTACACTATATAAGTAATGTATTAAATTTTAATAATTTTCAATATCGATGTAACATTGGTTAGCACAACAGTGTTAGGAGCTTTTAGCAGTGTTGGAATTTCAATGTCGCACTTTATATGTTTTTTCCATTGATAACCAAGTTAGCAGAGGGTTATGCTTACGTTGTTATTTACAACCTTTAGGACACGGTAAACTATTCCTCTCGGTGAAATTTAGACACAAATAATTAAGCACCATAAAAACAGGCAGTTCACTTGTAATCATTACTAATCGACGAGTTGGGGTAGCGCTATTCACATTACCCGCTGGTTACGGGGGTAGCACGACTACAAGACGTATTTTTTAATGCGCCTTCAACCACACTAGTACATCGCTATATGGTTTCACACAAAGAGACGTCTCCACGTCTAGTGTGGCATGTGTATTAAGTACGATGCCGCTTGTTGTGCAGTCCTGATAAATTCTGGTTCTGTTCTGAATTATATTCAGCTGTAGTACGAATGGTTAAGGGTTAAGGTCTATCCCTTTCAGTTTGTAAAACCAGCGCAGGCCTCACGGGCGGCATTTGACCTACAACCGGTACACGGAACCGATGGTTAAACTACTAGGAAGTTGGCACCACACGGATGGTCGGCCACGGGGCGTGTTGGTCGCCAGTTGGTGGCGTAAAAATTTCTCAAGTAGCAGTGGTAAAATAGAATGCAATAAATGAACCATCAAAAAATCTCATTACTCCAGTAGACCTTAACTGTCAGCAAGCGCCTCTAAGGCCAGAAACTGACCGCAACTTTCACGATACACAAAAGTCCCACGTAGAAGAAAAAGCAAAACAAAAGACCCCCAACCTATAAACTTCCACGTCCGTTCCCTTTAGCGCCAATATTTTGCGTGCATAATCGTCTTTCTACGCCTCTGGTCCACTAGCTCGATCTGCAGTTTCCAAGGAACAGGAGATCAGTGACTAGTTTTACATTATTTCAGACTCTCGATACCTCGTCCATGGCCTCTCAGGGATTCCTTAAAAGGATCTTTTCCGTCTTATCTATCTCTTTAGCAAGCCCTTACTCCAGTAAGACTCGAATGGCCTCGCAATACAATAGGTTTGCGGATCTTTCGACCAATCCGCTCTATCCACAGCTTGGGTAAGCGCGCACTCATGTCCTTTTAAAGTAATGATTGTGACAGCAAATGTATGTAAAATCTTACCAGTTTGTGTACAAACATATTAGGGCGTAAATTTCAATTAAGGACTCTGCCGACTTGACTGAAAAACAAAACAGTAGTGTGAAAAATGAAAAATAGCTTCAGTATCACATACAGATTGAAACATATATATCTTTCATTCACGCGATTGCAAAAGAATTCTTCTCAGCACGAATTGAGTTGATGTATTCATTATGTGTTGTGAGCACTCATTTCTTGTAGTTTTGCCATACTAGATGGTTGGTGGTTTGTATGTGTTTTACGCTCCCTTCTCAGAATATTTCACTCATATGGAGATCGTAACACATTTTGCCGGGGAAGTGGCTGCTAAAATTTAAGTCCTCTGTGACTCGGCACTCAGGGGCCTATTGAGCAGGGAGGGATCTTTATTGTTGGCCACAACAGGACTTCATGTAAATTAGATGGTCTTCATACCGGAAGGACCGCCCCATTTAGTCGGCAATCTTCTTACAAGCAAGAAGAGTGACTCATGACCGTATGCTAACGCCGGTCCCCACGGGGCGGTGTTGCACAATAGTTTACATGGCTGAACAGAATGTAAATGTAGAAGTCAACATAAAAGAGAGAGAGTGAAGGAGAGGGGGAAGCTAACATGGTGATAAAAAAATCTCCTCATATCTGAAGTTGCGTTTGCATTTTAATTTATATCCTATCGTTTGTACGTTTCTCTATACCCTCACCATGGCAAGCGCTCTGGTGCGAGAGAAAATAATAAACTGTGTTGAGATATAAAGTTCCATTTCAACACAACGACCCATTGAGAGATTCCTAGCCAAATAATACAGGGCGGATCCAGGATTTCTTGGTAGGGGGGGTCGTGGTTTTTTTTTTTCAGAGGCAGGGGGTCTGGGGGCCGCCTAAGGCCCCTAGTGGGGTCCAGGGCAACGCCCTGGTGGCGGGTCCAGGGGCAGAAGCCCCCGGAACCTCCTGATGGAGTAAAGTTAAACATAATTTTAGGAGTAAGTTAAACATATAAATTATAGCCCTCATAGGTGAATTACACCCTCTCCAGCGACCCGTACTACCATTAATTTCCCAGGGGGGTGGGGGGGGGGGGGGCACAAGATTTAAAGCATTAGATTTAAATGCTGCTAGTCAGGTCCACAGCTGGTCCAGGAATAAGGACGAAGCCCCCGGAAGCTGAGAAATTAGCATTTTATTGCATCTTGGGTGGTGTTTTCATGTTTTAGGCCCTTAGAAGATCCAGGATGGGCCCCTGGATGGGTCCAGGGGGGCGAAGCCCTTGGAAGTTGAACATTTTAGCATTTTCATTGCGTCTTGTGGGGTGTTTTAGGCCCCTAGGAGGATCCAGGATGGGCCCTGGTAGGGGGTCAGGGGGCGAAGCCCCGGAAGCTGAGAGGTTTTAGCATCTCAGTTTAAAATGGATCCATCTGGGCGGGTTGCACGGGCACCCGAGTGTGTAACCCCCTGGGTTACGGAACTTTGCTTCCTATCTTTACACTAATGACAGGCAGGTAAATAATTTGAATATTTTTAGGGGGGAGGGGGCGTACGCCCACCCACGCCCCCTCTAAAATCCAGCCCAACTGTCGCGTTGACGCTTGTCTCTCTCTCTCTCTCTCTGTATCCCTTCCTCTCTCTCTCTCTCCTCTTTTTTTTTTGTTTTTCTTTTTTTTTTTTAGGGGGGGCGTACGCCGGGTACGCCTTCTTGAATCCGCGCCTGCTATATAATCTGAAATATTTCGACTTATTTGGGTTGATCAAAACGTCCCAATACTTGTCAATAACAAGGACAAGAACTCTTCAACCTTTCTGTAGAGGGGGCGCGGGCTGGACCATTACTTGCTGGTCCCTGCCACCCCCCCCCCCCCCCCGAGCTGAATAGCCCACAGGAATCCTGAAGATTTTTCAATAATAGGAGCTTAAATAAGAAAAAT
>CAJDSM010151156.1:0-17779 GCA_903981925.1 Ostrea lurida
ATTACACATTACCATTACCCCATGTCTGGTAGCTACCAATCAGCGGGGAACCAATTTTATATATTGTCTTCCAGACAATAATTCTATAAAGGGCTACAAGATCAAAATGATTTCAATTTCAAAGCGCTGTAGCTTTTGATAAACCATAATAGAGTCTACAAATTTGATTTTTGGAGTTCTATTTGCAAAATATTGTGATGTCATTTTTGAGGTAAACGATAGACACCATGCCTTTAATTAACAAATTGGGTACTTAAACGTGCCTTTAGAATATAAAACTATGCCTTCAAGTATGAAAAAGATTAAAATAGTACTCTTTGTGTTGTTATTTAACTTTTAAGTATCCACAATTTCTTTTCTTCTCAGTATTAATTACGATCGACGGGGGGCAATTAAGTTAAAATATTGATGGTGACATAAATTGTCACGCACACATACACTACCGGGCAGGTCGTGTCATCTTTAAAAGTTAAGGGAAGGTGAGGCATTCCAAGAGGGATATTTGGAGGTACACTTGCGAAAAATTCTAATCAATAATAAAAAAGTAGAAGTTTGCTTGAGTTTCAAAATTCTAAATTGCGCTAAATTAACTAATATTGTCTCAGTTTCCCCTGGTACATGTACTCCCAATTCTCGGTTTGGCGACTATCCTTAGCTACCTGAATCTGATTGTTGATTTTTCAAGCTTCTAGTAGTTTCATTACTGGCCGCCAGGTATGATATGAAAGTTTTTTAAGTAAAAGTAGTTGTGTGCTTGTGCGGAGTTATGAATATGTTAAAACATAAAAACGCAGAATTCATAAGTATAATGTATAGTATTGACGCTTCTTAACAAAACCGTGTTTTCAAACCAAATAAAAGTAATACAAAAACTGGTAAGGGGATTATTTTCCTTACGTAGCGATTCGTGCCAAACCAAAATTTGAAGTGCAGGATTATCTTGTTAGTGTTTAGCATAATGTGAAACATAGGTTTTTTTTAACAATAATAATATATTTTCTCTGATTTCGTAGAAATGTATTCTAATTGTCATGGAATAAGATGTGTATACATTCAAAATCCTGTTTAATTGGGTTCTTTTGAGACAGGGAAAATGTGATGAGATTTCCTATTCGACCAACAACAATAATACAAAAGCAGAGCTCTGACCATACAAAGGCGACGCTTATTGTTCTGGAGTTTGGATGTATTTGTGGATAATTGTTGAACAGTTGTTGGAAAGTAATAGCTGCAATACTTTTTCATTGCGAGTTTACGACCCTTTCATATTCTATATCTTATACACATTTACATGATTAAAGCATCTACCCTCCTACCCCCGCACTTCGCCAAAAAAATCAAATTCCCGTTTTCCTTACCATATAAAACCCCGTTATAACACCATCCCTCGCATACCGCCATCCGCCAACGCATTTACAGGTACAAATTGGTCAAATACCGTTATAATCACCCCCGATAATTATCGACAGTTACCCTATATCAACAGTGAGAAACGTGCAGTGAACAGGCTTAAGCAATTATCCGTTGATTGTTCTACAGGTAATGTTTGGAGTAGATGACAATTTTTGCAATTGATATTATTTGAATTCAAATATAAGTGACATCTGAGTGTAGCGAACACGCTGAAATCATATTACCGCAAACTACAGGTCTTACACTCTTTGGTGAATTGATTTGACAAAAAAATGGTACCAATTGTAGTAATTGGTTAAGCAATACGTTTGATCAAACTAACCTGATAAATTAGAAAATAGAATACAGTATGTATGATTTATCATGAGAGTCGTACATTTACCCCCCCCCCCCCCACATCGCCCTCAACCAATATATTTTCATCCCCGTTGTAATGTCAAATTCGCCGAGGAACACATTTTGGCGTTATAACGGGGTATTACTGTACATTTATAGAGCTAGGACTGACATATATTTATCCACACGTCTGTGAGTGAATTTTACTTGTAAACACACTACGGCTTTCGATCTTGTTCATTTCAAATTCACACTCAGCGACGTTAAGGAAACCCGAGTACGTGGTACAAAAAAGGGCGGCGCTATTCAAAATGGGCAATTTACTTGTTGGATTCCAACATAAAGTATAAAATAATTATACAGATGCTACTGATATCTATTGAAACCGCGATCGAACACGATTTTCTAATTTTTCGAAAAAGAATACTTTCAGGTAATCATCAGACGAATCATGCGACTTCACTTCTCGTGAGACAAATGCCTACTGCGACCTCGACTGAGCGAGATTTTAAGCCTATATTCCACACACCTGCAATTGTGACCCTCAGCGACCTATTGTCCCAACTTGTTTACCTGATCAAGACTCTCATCTCGCAAGACATACTGCGGGTGTGGACCGGCTCACACTGGCGCGCAGTCATCTCTTTACTCCTACCTCACCGCACCTCGCCAGCTCTCCTGGTGTATTCTGTCAGATAGCCTGATTGCCCCAACTCTGTTTTTGTATTGATGAGTTTAGGACTTGCAGATCTGACTGCCTGCTCAATATAGCGTCCCTTTACATGCAAACGTCAGTTATGCCTTTATTCATATAAATGACAACGCTTCTTCTGAATCCCTTTGTTATAAATATATCTTTGTTAACTCACAGCGTACTTGTTACTATGCCTGTCACTCGTTAATATACAGTTGCCGATCCCAATCAACGTTCTGTACTATAGAATCATAGTTTATGCTGATAACATAAAAAACAACTGATACATTTCATTGCTATGTAATGCAGATACGTTCACAATGCGAGGATCAAACTCTATCCGCAGGTGGTCACATTAAAATTGACATCATCAGCGTGATTTGAGTCATTGTGAAACCCCCAGACTTGACTTGTGTAGGCCCATGTGGATCTCGTCACTAAAAGTATTGATAGCCAATCTAAGTATCCAAGTTATTAAAAGTAATTGTATTGATGCGACTTTGGAAACAAATCCTACTTTACAAATTTTTCGTAGGGAGAACCCAAAAATGTCTGTATTCTTGAGATATAGTTAGAAAATATATACCATATATGAAACTTTAACTGAAATTGCATTCTTTTCCCGTTCACACGTTTAATCAGCAATTCTATCTACCTCAAGCTACATACTCCTACTGTCGTACTGACTCGGTTTTGATATATACAATGACCTCTATCGTGCGCATCAATGTCATTCCTCAAAAATGTTTGACGAGAAGCCCTTATCTATGCATTTTAAAAAATGACTATAAATTTTCATTCCCCTACAAAACAACTATACAAAACTGTATCATGACGTCATTTTCATGTGTGACGTCATTTGGCTGTAGTATGTAGGTACTTTTTCTATCACCATCTGTCAATCTTCCCTCGGTTTTCCCTTAACGTCGCTGAGTGTGAATTTGGAAATTGAAAAAGATCGAAAGCCGTAGTGTGTTTTACAAGTAAAATTCACTCACAGAATCGTGTGAGGATACAATATATGTCAGTCCTAGCTCTATAAATGGACAGTAATACCCCGGTTATAAACGCCCAAAATGTGTTCCTCGGCGAACTTTGGACATTACAACGGGCGTCGCTTACCATCTCGTGGGAGCGATGTGGGCAGGGGGGGGAGTCGTAAATGTACGACTCTCATTGATAAATCATGACATCACTTATTCTATTTTCCAATATGCAGGTTTAGTGTATGAATCAACGTTATTGCTTAACCAATTACTACAATTGGTACCATTTTTGTCAAATCAATTCACCAAAGAGTGTAAGAACCATGTAGTTCGAATATGAATTTCAGCTGGTTCGCTACACTCATGTCACTTAATATTTGAATTAAATAATATTCAATTGCAAAAATTGTCATCTACTCCAAACATTAACCTGTAGAACATATCAGACGGATAATTGCTTAAGCCTGTTCACTGCACGTTTCTGAGCTGTTTGACCTATATGATGACGGCCGATGCTAACTCTTGTCGAAATTACTCGAGGTCTGATTAATAAGCTACTCGTAACGGTTATTTGACCAATTTAGTACCTGTAAATGCGTTGGGGATGCGTACCCGCGGAGGGATGGTGTTATAACGGGGTTTCTATAAGGTAGAAAAAACGGAATTTATTTTTTTGGCGAAGTAGCCGGGGCGTAGGAGGAGATGCTTAATCATGAAATGGTAAAGATATAGAATAATGAAAGGGGCGTAAAACTCGCAATGAAAATATGCAGCTATTACTTTCAACAACGTTCAACAATTATCCACAAATACATCCAAACTCGCGAGAACAATTACAAGCGCGCTAGCCTTTAGTTCACTAATGGTCGTTAGCTCTGTCTTTTGATATTATTGTTGTTGGTCGATAGGAAATCTCATCACATTTTCCCTGTCTTCAAAAGAAAACCCAGATTAGAACAGGATTTTGAATGTTCATTACCACATCTTAGTTCATGAGCAATATAGGAATACATTTCTACGAAATCAGAGAAAATTATATTAATTATTGTTTTAAAAAAAACTATGTTTCAAGTTATGCTAAAACACTAACAAGATATCCTGCACTTCAAATTTTTCTTGTTAATCCGTCAATACCCAACTCATTCTGATACAGCTCATTCTGCGAGCGATTCGCTCATTCCGTAGGACGTAGGAAAATAACCCCTTACCAGTTTTGTATTACTTTTATTTGTTTGATCAAACTACGGTTTTGTTAGAGCGTCAATACTATACATCGTTCTGACATTCTGCGTTTTCTAGTTTTAAACATATTTTCATAAACTCCGCACAAGCACAACAACGACTTATTACTTAAAAAACTTTCGATATTCATACCTGAGCGGCCAGTAATGAAACTACTAGAAGCTTGACAGAAATCATTGTTTCACGGTAGCTAAGGATGTCGCCAAACCGAGAAATATATGGTCGCAATACACATAACCTTTATAAGGACTTTATGTGACAATATCTTTGATATTACGCTTATCGAACTCTTCTACGCTCAATGTCATCAAACGTTCTCTCTATCTTACTTTATCTGCATATTAGAATTAAATTTCGCAAGTGTACCTGCCAAAATATCCCTCTATGGAACTGGGCCATTACTCGTCTCCATTTTCCTTCCTCTTCTTTTTTTTTGGCACTTGTCCGACAGAAATTATAGAGTGAAGCCACCTACACAGACGACATATGGTTCAGAGCGTATGCGAAAAATGCTAATCAATAATAAAAAAGTAGACAAGTTTGCTTCGAGGTTAGTCAAAATTCTAGAATTGCGCCCAAATTTACACTAATATTTGTCCACGTTTCCCCTGGTAATGTACTCCCAAATTCTCGGTTTGGCGACTATCCTCGTAAGCTACCTGAATCTGATGTTGATTTTTCAACTTCTAGTAGTTTCATACGGCCGCCAGGGACTGATATTGAAGTTTTTTAAGTAAAGTAGTTTGTGTTCTGTTGCGGATATGAATATGTTAAACATAAAAACGCAGAATTTCATAAGATAATGTATATATTGACGCTTCTTAACAAAACCGGTGTTTTCAAACCAAAATAAAAGTATACAAAAAACTGGTAAGGGATTATTTTCCTTACTACGATTCGTGCCAAACCAAAATTTGAAGTGGCATGATTATCTTGTTATGTTGTTAGCTAATGTGAACATAGGTTTTTTTTAACAATAATAATTATTTTCTCGATTTCGTAGAAAGTCATTTCTATTGTCATGGAATAAGAGTGTATACATTCAAAATCCTGTTTAATTGGTTCTTTTTGAGACAGGGAAGAATGTGATTGAGATTTCCTATTCGACAACAACAATAATACAAAAAGCAGAGTCTTGACGCAACAAAGGCGACGCTTATTGTTCTGGAGTTTGGATGTATTGTGGTATTGTTGAACCAGTGTTGGAAAGAATAGTGCTAGCTTTCATTGTTACGACCCTTTCAATTATATCCTATACACATTCTTATATAGCTCTCTCATACCGCTCGAAACAATCCCGTTTCTTATATAAACCACTCTCGTATAAATCGCCATCTCACGCAAGCAATATCAAACGTGCGCTGGATCTAGTATCCCGCCTCCCATGCCGCCTCAACATCGCATTTACAGGTAACAAATGGTCAAAATACGTTATTAATCGACCCCGATAATTATCGACAGTTACCCTAATCAACATGAGAAAACGTGCAGTGAACAGGACATTTAACGCAACTCTATCCTGTTTAATTGTAATCATACAAGGTATGTTGGACATGTAGATGCACAATTTTTTTGCCAATGATATTATTTGAATTCAATAGTAAGCTGCACGATCTGACGTGTAGCGCGCAACACGCTGAATCATATTATACCCGCATACTATCCTACCAGGCGTGTAGCACTCTTTTGTGAATTGATTTGACAAAAAAATGGTACCAATTGTAGTAGATTGGTAAGCAAACGTGTTGATCAAACTAACCTGATAATATTAGAGAAATAGAATACAGTATGTAGTGACTTTATCATGAGAAGTCAGTACATTTTACCCCCCCCCCCCCCACATCGCCCTCAACCAATATATTTTCATCCCGTTGTTAATGTCAAACTTCGCGCGAGGAACGAGCGAGTGTGTGGGATAATTAACGGTCACGCTTATATACTTGACATTTTATAGAGCTTAGGACTGACATAGAATTTATCACACTCGGTCGTGGTTGAATTTTACTTGTAAAACACACTTACGGCTTTCGATCTTGTTCATTCAAATCACACTCAGCACTTAAAGAAACCCGGAGGAAATTACAGAGCTGTATTAGAAAAAGTACCTAAATGCAGCTACAGGCAAATGGACGTCACAAGTGAAAATGAACGTCATGAATACAAGTTTGTATAGTTGTTTGTAGTGGGAAAATGAAAATTTATTATTAGTACCATTTTTTAAATGCATAGCATAAGGTTTCGGGTCAACATTGAGGAAATATTTGGCCATACATTTTTATCAAACCCTCGGTGCTTGAAACGTGCGAGGATGGGTTTTCGTACTAGAATAAATTCTGAATTAATCGGTTGTAAAAAGAATGCAATCAGGTAAAGTTCTCCATATATGGTATATATTTTCTAAACTATATTCGTCAAGAAGTTACAGACATTTTTGGGTCTACCCTACCGAAAATGTGTAAAGTGGATTTGTTTTCCAAAAGTCGGCATCAATTACAATTTACTTTAATTTAATCTTGCCCTTGTTGCTATCCACTTTTGGAGTGTACCATAAACTCATGCCTATATTTAGCTGGTCACATGACTCAAATCACGTGATGATTCAATTTTATTGGGACCATGCGATGCCTTGACTCGCATGTTGAACCATTACTACAATAAATGTATTCAGTTGTGTTTAATTTTTAATTTACCAACAAACATGTGCATTTATACAGAACGTTGATTTATCGCACTTATATTAACCAGGCGTCCTTACGTCCGCTAGCATGTTTATGTTTAAACGGATACAAGCTGCCATTTTACTACAATCACATAAAAATAAATGGTTGCATGTAAAGGCAAAGATAACGAACAGTGATCAATCTCGCAAGTCCTTAAACACAATACAAAAACAAGAGTTGGGCAATCCCGGACCCCTGGACACACCAGAGGTGGGTCAGGATGCCTAGGAGGAGTAAGCATCCCTGTGACCGGTCACACCCCCCGTGACCATAGTCTTGATCAGTAAAACGGAACAATCCGTGGTCAAATCAGTGTGTGAAAAACGCTTTAACAATGCTATGAAACACATCAGACGCATCTGACTCAATGATAGGTGCATATTTCTGTAATGTCACCTGAAAGTATTACTTTTTCGGAAAATTAGAAAATCGTGTCGATCGCGGTTTCAAGATATCCAGTAGCATTGTCTAATTATTTTATTTATTTGTGGAATCCACAAGTAAATGCCCATTTTGAATAGCGCCGCCCTTTTTTGTACCACGTTAACAAACGCGATCCATTTTGGAACGTAAACAAAAATCAACACAGCATTCCAGCGATAGTTTATTTATATGCTACATAACAAATTTTAGAATGAGATGTGCATCTTATTTACTTGAATCACAATCGTATTACAGTCGTTCTAGTCGCCCAATGTTTGAGTAACGATAAATAAGTGGCCAATCTAGGTATTTTTCAATTGTAAACAAACTCCACGCTTAACCCTTTAATTTCTTACCCAACATGCGCAGAGGGTGTATTGCTTTCCTTAGACATATTACGAGAAAAAGCACCGAGCCGCAATTAAATCTACGCTCATTTATTACGCCAATTAGGTGTTTCATTTTATAAAAAAAATCTGCAGTAAATCTTTATTTTATTGTTTGAGGCACAGGTAAACTTAAATCATTTTTCTACACCCGCAAAAAAATAAATATTTATGGCAGCCTGTATATCCTGTTTAAAGAACTAAATGGTTTGTGCCGTGTTTTGCACGCGTCGTTATTTCTTGCTTGTTGCCTTATATTTATAGAAATAGTAGAATCGGTCACCAGGTATTCAGGAGTAGAATAGCCGCGACTTGAGGAAAGATGAGTTTCGCATATGAAAATGGTAAAAATACTCAAACCTTTCTCATGGTATGGCCGCTGTAAATTAAACATTAAAAAACAGACAGTTAATCATCTATCACCTAGAAAGCTGGTGTTTGAATTACGTGTTAATATATCAGAGATAGACAGAATCATAAATGTCACATACGTTATATCACTATTCGTGACCGTGTATCCAGTCGTCACATCGTTGACACAACCACTCGTTACAGGATCACATTTATCGTCTAGACAGGAGGAAAGGTAAGGATACAGTTCTGACATAGAATCCGTCCAAGCGCAGTCTTAGTTGAAATATATGAATTGATAAATAAATGGCGACGAGAAAAAATGTAATTTGCTATGCCATACGTATTTTTAATTTGCAGAAAATCTGTGACATAGCTTTCATCACACTGCAGTTCCATATGGAAAAATATGCATGCCCTTTAAAAGGTTAGAAAATATGTACTTGGAGCCAGTTCTTCCGATCCAGCACAGGTGTACAACCAAAGCACATCACCAGTTAGTTGGTCACATGACTGGTTGTACACATCTTCTTTACATCGCATAACAGTTTTCCCCATGCCATTTTGCTCGTTGCACACTTAAACGTAAATTTCAATCAGACATTTCAGCCAATTTTAGTTTGCTTCAAACTGTCCTAATATTATACTGTAAATTTTATGCGATTGCATTTGTACAGTAGTAATTATAAAAAACTAACTTCTACTCGGCATGTTGACCCGATATATCCACTTCTGCAGCCATAACACAGTGTCCGTCAACATTTTACAGTCTTTGTTCAACTTTTGCAGAAATCACTGTCAGGTTTTGTAACAGTGGGACCATACATCCCTTATCCAATTTAAAAAAACATACATATATATGGTCAATTATCTGGGAAATTTCAGGTTGTTCTATCATGTAATTATTTTTGATGTTTCTGACCTTTAACAAACACGCTCTCCAACGTAAAGATATCCGCCATCTTATCTTTAAATGTTCTTTTTTATCTAAATATATTACCTTTGACCACTTATCTATTCAACCCGGGTTACATTCCGTCAAACAGTACCCACGATATGATGGCAGTATTGTGATACAGTTTGCATTACACTCCATAGAACAGTTCTTCCCGTACCAGCTATAATCACACCGCTTAGAGGAATTGAATAAAACTGTTAACACATAGTCAAGTCATAATGATTTAGAAAAAATTGAATGGTTAAGGATTGATAAAATAAATATGTATCAGATATTAATGAGGTATTCCTTTATTTCATATATTGTACGTTTCTCTGCATAGTCGCCCTTTGTATCCATCAATCACACCCCGAGACACAAACACCGGTAAGGCGTTACACGTGTCTGTTTAGACAATGTGAGCTACATATGTTGGCAATTCACGCCGATAATTTCCAAACAGAACAAGCTAAAAACAGAATTTAAGTATATTCAATGAACATGGCATTTTGCAATTTCAAAATTAGAGCTATTGAGAAATAGGTTAAATAATGCTTGAACTTCCATAAAAAAATAAGTGACACTGGCTAAAAAGAGACAGGTTGGATAGGCAACCCATCTCTAAACCAAACAGAGTAATAAAAATGAATTTGAAATGAGCTAATTACATCGTAATCCGACAATGATTCAACTTGGTTCTTTTCTTCTAATTTCAGTGATATAGTTTACCTTGACTGCAGTTTTGAATTTGTCCATCCTGCTTACACCCATCACTGCAGTGGCCCTCAATATGTGACAGGAATTGTTTATGCAGTTAATGTTACATCTTCGAACAACTCTTTCGAAAGATCTTGATAAACAGCCTTTCATAACATAATCAGAATTCAACAAAATTTTAAAATGGTCCGTAAAAATTGAAATTTATTACATTTTCAGCAATAAAATATTGAATTTATCCGTTGAATATTTTTTTTTTTATATTTCCGTGTGAAACAATAAACAAAAAGTGTTATTTCCGTGAGAAAATTAACAATTTCGGTCCATTTGCACAAATATGTCCGCAATACTAAATGATGACCTTAATTTACGTATATATGCTAATAAATGTTCATTGGGTTTTTCTTATTTGAATACCACAAAATAATTAAATTTTCACTTTGAGGATTGTGATCCATAAGTACGTCACTCTTGTAATAGTGACGAAAGTCACGTCATATCGATCGACATTTTGTTAATTGCTACTATCTCCCAAATTGTGTTGGATTTGCCGAATTTAGCGAAATTTTGCATGTTATCATAGTTATGTGAGGGTATATGTAGTTTAAAACTTTAATCAAGGCAAAAGCCGTTAAATTAGTTAGCGTTCTCTTTGGTAAAACATGACATCTTTTAGATGTGATGTCGAGCCTAGATTAAACTGAAATGTTTATGGCAACGACTCAAAAACTACGACAAAAGCAGTGAAATGTCAATCTTGTGCTACATAGTAATTAATCGATTCATATTAATGAATTACATGAATAACCGAATGCGATTTCTCGCTTCCTCGATTTGTTTCTATGCAAATCAAAGTCTATGTAGAGAAAATGTAATAAACAGAAAATTCAATGTTTTTTTGTTGTTAGATAGAGAATTAATTTCACTCGTGAGACAGATTTTCATGTTTTCATTGTCGTGCATCGCACTCGTGAAAATATCAAAAAAATACCTGTCTTCATTCGTGGAAATAATTTCTCTATCCAACAACAAAACATTGAATATCCTCTATATAATTTTCTTTGGTATATTCTATGGTGAAATTGTACAAAGTAACAAGATAGAATATGCGTAAAAGATGAACATACTTCATTGCAGAATGCCCTCGGTATCCGTCCTTACACCCAGTTTACACAATCCAGTTTCATGATGCACTCTATTGAGGCAATTATTCATGGCAATCCGTGGAGCAATTTTGTCCGTATAATCTTTAGACAAGCTGCAAATAATAATTCATTGATTATTCAATGTGAAGTTGAATTTCCTCTATTAGAATTTTACTTTTCAATTTTTTAATTCATTACAAAAATTGATTTGCGTTTGAAAGCTCAACCAGTATTTCAACATTGAGTGATTGTCTTCATTTTTGAAAGTATAAAATTTGTTAACATTAGACACTTGTGATAACATTAAACCAACTGACTATTGTACAATGACGGTCTCCTGTATACCAGATTGTTACAGCTCGCACTTTCCCATCTGTCTTAATCACAAGGATAAGTTATTCAGACAATTACCATGCTAACACGTGGACACAATTAGACCATATCTTCCGCCATCACATTCGATGATCAATCCAACAATACTAACCTTAGCACAATACAAACGGCAAGAGCGCTAAAATTCAAATTCTTTGTTTGCATAACTCTTAATTTTTGTATTTGTATAAGATTGATCACTGTTCATCATTCTCCTCCTTTTTATATTGACTATAAATATTTACGTTAACATATATACATATAAAAGAAAAGTAAGTACTACTTTGACTTACACATCTACTTCTCTTGTATCACACATACAGCTCCGTTCCATATAGATTCGAATGTGTAATCATGTACTACTTTTCTTTTTTCTTGCGATAAGAATATACATAAAACGCCGTCAAGAGTTTTTGTATACTACTCATCTCTGACTATGTATAAGTACTTATCACGTAACATATATCATGCTATGCATTATTATTCTCTACATGGTCAAATCGAAATTAGCATTTACTTCTCTTGGTATTGTGTAAGGTTTAGTTTTGATTGATCAGAATTAGATGGCGGTAAGATATGGTCCTAATGTGTGTCCACGTGTGTATGGTAAATGTCTAAAACTTTACCTTGTGATAAGACAGATGGGAAGTTGCCAGAGCTGTAAATCTGTATACAGTAGACCGCTGTAACAATAGTAAGGTTTAATGTAGATACATCTAATGTAACAAATTTATACTTTCAAAAATGAAGACAATCACTAAATGTTGAACGGTGATCTTTCAAAACGCAAATCAATTTTGTAATGAATTAAAAAATTGAAAGTAAAATTCTAAAGAAGGAAATTCATCACAGAATAATAAGAATTATTAATTGCAGCTTGTTCTAAACATTAGTACGGACAAAAATCTGCTCCAACGGATTGCCATGATAATTGCCTCAATGAAGGAGTTGCCATCATGAAAGTCGAGTTGTGTCAAAACGGGTGTAAGGACGGATACCGAGGGCAAATTCTGGCGAGATACAAGTATGTTCATCTGTTTACCATATGTCTCGTTATATCTAGACGCTGTTGATACATCATATATATATCCTGAGATTACAGCTTAAATACTTAGAGATATTCAGATTTATATTTGTTGTGATAAGAGAAATTATTTCACGAATGAGACAGGTATTTTTGATATTTTCACGGGAGTGCGATTCAGCGAATTGAAAACATGAAAAAATCCTGGGTCTCAGCGAGTGAGAATTAAACGCATACTATTCCTCAACCAATAAATTCAGCAACACTTTTGCTGTTTATTACTATGTCTCGTACATAGACTGTTGACTTTGATCATCAGTACCACGCCAATTTGTAATGCGAGATACATCGCACTCGATGTGTGCAATATTCATGTAATCACTTCAAATACATGAACTTCGATACATTTGTACTATGTAACAACAAGATTGACATTTTCATGCCTTCTTGGTCGTATGTTTATGAGTCGGTTCAAAAACCATTGGTCAGTTTTAATCTGAGCCGACATCACATAAGAAAAGATGTCTGTACCAAACGAGAAAGCTATATAATATAATTTACTGGCTTTTGGCTATCTTGTAGTATTAAAGTTATATATATCTCCTACTATTATTTCGTCTATAACATTAGTACCAGCACGTGCTCACCAACATTGTCGCAATTTCTGGCTCAACCGACACTCGCCGCGAGGGTATAAGCACATTCTACATACAACATTTCCTCGCCGTACTCGTGTGACTTCGTCACACGTTCTCGTCACTAGCATGGAGATACTTTTTCTCTGCGTGACTTACGGGCTTATGGCGAATTCCAACCATACGTAACTCTTTCAAATAGTGAAAATTAGATTATTTTGTGGTATTTCAAATAAGAAAACCCGAAATACCCACTATTCTCGCACGCTCCACTCCGAGAGCTTCTAATTTAAGCGAACTTCTAATTTATGGAGCATCACCCCATATTAATAAATTAACGGATTCTCATGGTCCCATCACGGTACATTCGAACAATGGAGAGACGGAACTTGTTATTTTCTCACTGTGAAAATAACACTTTGTTATTTTCAACACTGTTTGAAATATAAAAAAAATAATAAACTAAAATGATTCAACGGACTTTGCCATTTCTTCTATGTGCTGAAATGTAATAAATTTCAATTTTTAAACGATCCATTTTAAAATTTTGTTGAATTCTGAATATATGTTATGAAAGGCTGTTATCAAGGATCTTTGGAAAGAGTTTTCTGAAAGAGTACATTAACGCATAAACAATTCCTGGCACCCATATTGAGGGCACTGCCAGCTTGCATGGGTGTAAAGAGGAATGACAAATTCAAACTGCAGTCAATCGGTTGAACTTATATAACGAAATTACGTTACGAAGAAATAAAAGACAGCCAAGTTGATCATTGTCGGATTACTGATGTAATTTACTCATTATCAAAATTCGATGTTTTTATTACTCTGTTTTAGAGATGGGTTGACTAAATACCACACCTGTCTCTTTTTAGTCCAGTCCTAACATATCGAGAGTCTCAACGTGCACTATATTTTACTATTTTGCTCAATAGCTCTAATTTGAAATTGAAAATGCCATGTTGCCATTTGGTTTCTCATACTGTAAATTTTTAATCTGGTACACGCAATACTCGGCGTGAATTGCTCAAAAATATGTAGTCCACATTGTCTAACAGACACGTGTATACCATTAACCGGTGTTTTGTGGCTCGGGTGTGATGCATGGATAACAAAGGGCGACTATGCAGAGAACGTACATATATGAAATAAGGAATACACTTCATTAAATACTGGCGATACCATATTTATTTTATTCAATCCTTACCCACGCCCTTTCTCTCTCTAAGACTTTTTCTAATCGCAAGGCCTAACTAGCTTCTGGCTATATGTCGTAAACCGTTTATTCAATTTCCTCTAAGGGCTAGTCACAGTGTCCGTCTCCCGGGTCCGACAGATTACTCTCTATCCTCATCGTGGAGTAGTTAGCTAACATTACTGCACTTACTCGACGTCATTCGTAGACGTTCCTTCGCATCTACTGTTAGACAGATGTCAACCGCGCGTGCTATCGTTTGGTCGCACTCAGAAGTGTTATCTTCAAGGTATAAAGTATATTCTAGATAAAGATAATGTAATAATTTTTAATGAGAGTGAACGATCGTGAGCTGTGATATCTATATCTACTCAGAACAGAGCGTGTTTGTTAAGGTCAGAACATCAAAATAATTACATTGATAGAAAAACCTGAAATTTCCCGATATTCTGAAACCCATATATAATGTATTTTTTTAAGATGGAAAGGATTTGTCTCTCACCTCAAACTAGATACAGAGTGATTTCTGCAAAAGTGTGACAAAACTGTAACAATTTGGACGGACACTGGTGTAGTGGCTGCAGAAGTGGAATGATATACGGTCAAACAGTCGATTGCAGTGCCCCTGGTATACAGTTTAGGTACATACATAGCTTCTCTACCCAAGCAACTGAATGCATAAAAATTACCCCAGTGAGTATTTAGGAAGTGAAGGCAATAAAATTGCTGAAATGGTTCTTATTTGTGAAATTCTCACCGTGTCTGCATTCCACACGATGCGAATAAAATCCGCGATGCACTCCTTGTCAATGCGCTCAGTCTTTGTCAATATCTAACCTTAAACAGTTCATGTGACCACGGTAACTTGCTGTTGGCTCTCACATCGACGAGACTTCGTGACGATGATTTGCTTATCGGGATCGGAGAACTGCTCACAAGGTACATATTTTAACCTTTTAAAGGGCATGCATATTTTTTCCGCGAGGCACTATGCAGCGTGTGTGAGTGAATAAGGCTTATGTCAACAGATTTTCTGCAAATGTAAAAATACGTATGGCAAGAATTACATTTTTTCGTCTCGCATTTATATCATTCATTATATTTCAACTAAGAACTTGGACGGATTCTACGTCAGAAACTGTATCCCTTACCTGTTCCTCCTGTGTCTAGACGATAAATTGTGATCCTGGAAACCGGCAGTTGCTGTGTCAACGGATGTGACGATGGATACACATGTCAACGATTGTATATAGTATGTGACCATTTATGATTTCTGTCTATTCTCTGATTATATTTAACACAGTAATTCAAACACCACTTCTAGTGATAGATGATTACTGTCGTATTTATAAGGTAAATTTACAGCGCCATACCAGGGAGAAGGTTTGAGTATTTTTACCAATTTTCATATTGCGAAAAACTACCTCTTTCCCTCAAAAGTCGCGGCTATTCTACTTCTGATACTGGTGACCGATCTACTATTTCTATAAAAGTAACAACAAGCAAAGAAATAACGCAAGCGTCAAAACACGGCCACAAACCATTAGTTCTAGATATACAGGCGCCATAATATCTATTTTTTGCGGGTGTAGAAAAATGATTTAAGTTTACCTGTGCCTCAAACCAAATAAAAATAAAGATTACTGCAAATTTTTTTATAAAATTGAAACCACCTAATTGCCGTAACTAAAGAGCCGTAGAATTTTAATTGACGGCTCGTGCTATTTCTCGTAAATATGTATGAAGGAAAAGCAATAACAAACCCCTCTGCGCATGTGGGTAAGAAATTAAGGTAGCGTGCGAGTTTTTTACAATTTGAAAATACCTAGATTGGCCACTTATTATCGGTACTAAACAATTGGCGACTAGAACGACTGTAATATCGATGTGATTCAAGTAAATAAGATGCAACATCTCATTCTAAAAATTTGTTAATGTAACGCATATAAATAAACTATCGCTGGATGCCTGTGTTGATTTGTTTACGTTCCGCAAAATGAAGATCGCGTTGTTACTGGTACAAAAAAGGGCGGCGCTATTCAAAATGTGGCATTACTTGTGGTATTTCCACACAAAATAAAATAATTTAGACAATGCTACTGATATCTTTGAAACGGATCGAACACGATTTTTTCTAATTTTCGAAAAAGTAAATACTTCAGTTTGACTTACAGAAATATCACCTATCATTGAGTTCAGATGCTGTCTGATGTGTTCATAGCCATTGTTAAGCCGTTTTCACACACTGATTTTGACACGGATTGTTTCCGTTTACCTGATTCAAGACTATGCGGCTCACGGCGGGTGTGAAACGGTCAACAGGGGATGCTTATCCTCCTAGGCAACCTGATCCCACCTCTGTGTGTCCAGGGGTCGTGATTCCCAACTCTTGTTTTTGAGTGTGTTAGGACTGCGGATTGATCACTGTTCGGTTATCTTTGCCTTTACATGCAACTCATTTATTTATTGCTGATGTAGTAAAAATGGCAGCTTGTAATCCTTAAAACATAAACATGCCAGCGACGTAAAGGAAGCCTGCGTTAATATAAGTTGCGATAAAAATTCAACGTTCTGATATAATGCCAATTTGGTTTGGTAAAATTAAAAATTAACACAACTGATACATTTATTGTAGTAATGGTCAACATCGAGTCAAGGCAATCGCATGGTCACATAAAATTGAATCATCACGTGATTTGAAGTCATATCTGACCAGCTAAATATAGGCATGAGTTTATGTACACTAAAAAGTTGGATAGCACAAGGGCAACGAATTATTAAAGTAATTGTATTGAATTGCGAACTTTTCGGGAAAACAAATCCTACATTTACACATTTTTCGGTAGGGAGACCCAAAAATGTCTGTATTCTGAGAATATAGTAGAAATGTATACCATATATGGAACTTTAACGAATTGCATTCTTTTTTACCACCGATTAATTCGAATTATTCTATACAAAAACCCATCCTCTCCACGTTTCAAGCAACCGGGGTTTTGATAAAAAATGTATGCCAAATATTTCCTCAAAAATGTTGACCGAAAGCCCTTATGCTATGCATTTAAAAAATGTACATAATAAAATTTTCATTTCCCCTACAAAACAAACATACAAAACTGTATGTCATGACGATCCATTTTCATTGTGACGTCATTTGCCTTATAGGCATTAGTACTTTTCTATACAGCTCTGTCAATTTCCTC
>CAJDSM010151189.1:0-11299 GCA_903981925.1 Ostrea lurida
TTATTTTATTTGAAGGCCGTGCATTTGTAAGACAGTTTTTCTCTAATAAGAGGTTAGCTTCTATCTTTATATTTCGTTCAGCCTTTTAATACTGGAGGTTCCTTTTCGGGGTCGATCCTGCCTATTCCCCTTGTCTGTGCTTGATCTATTGCTCGTGGCTTTGAAGTGCGACTTCTCGTACATTACTTTCATCATTTACTTGTACTTTCGTTAATTTTTCTTCTAACTGTTCCTGGGTTCTTCGCATGCAATGTAACGCTTACGCCCTCCTGAACAGATAGTTTATTAGTTGTCTCCTCAAAATTTATCGAGTGCAACACATTTCTCCGCCAAAGCTCTCGCGGCGCCTTGACTTTTCATGCTCTCAGTCACAGTCCTATATCGAGGTAGTGGTACATTGTTCTTGTTTACTAACTATTATATCTCTCTTTCTTTTATTTCCCCCTGGATGTCAGCAACTCTTGCCGCCTGCCCCTTTTGCTGCATTCCTGCCATAGTTGGGCCCAACAGCTCCCTCTATTATACGTCCTGCCGCGGCCCTTCCCCCAGTCCGGGGTCTGTGCTGGTTTGGAGTCTAATTCCTCCCTGACTTGTGGTGTCTCTATCTCTTTTTCTGCACGCGACTAATTCACCCTGCGCTGGCGTCTCTCTTCGCTTCTTGTGACATTGGCATAAAGCTATAACGCCACTGAATCCTTTGAATTGGCATGAGCTGTTTTTTTGTCCTGTTCACTTGAATAGTTCGCTTTTATCTTTCTTAGCTCATTTAGTGTCACCGTTGTCTTCAGCATCTCGGTCCGAACACTTTCTCTCGCGATCACACTCACGCCAACATTACGTCGGCCTAACAACAACTCTCTTCCAGTGAAGGCCTTAGACTCTCATCATATATTACCCTCACTCAACCTTGGTAGTTGTATACCAGTTTTTGTATACATAATCTCGGAACATTACCTTAGCAATTCAGCTTAACAACATTAATAGTCTGGCAGATACTGATCTAATGGTTTAATACCACATCCCGCGGGGTGGCTGAGAGCCGGTCTAGGGGGAGACACAGGGCGGCGAAGGCCGTGGAGGTATTGTGTTAGACTTTGAATGAATTCGTCATTGCTGAGGAATAATAAATGACGAGATCATACGGTCGTAATAGTGTGCAAACTTCAGCATGAATCACGTGGAGCAGAGGGTCTGAGCGCGATCGATAAAATTGGTTGTACGATTGCTGAATTATGGCATCCTAGCACATGACTTATCTTAATTTGAACTGTGTCAACGGCGGGTGCACGTATGTCAACGTACTCTCTGTTATAAGTACTTAGTCATGACGCCCTTACTGGGAAAAGGGGTCAATCCATCTGCTTGTCCCTGAGACTTCATGCGTTAAACTTCACACAACAGAGCCTGACCAACAGGTGACGGTATTTCGAGAGTCTATATTTTGAGAATAACTGGCATAATTCTATAACTTAAACATATATATTAAGGATCAGTGAGTTGGTTAGCGTCTCCGACTCTCGCATACCAGTTGTTGTTGCCGCCCGAGTCATATTCTCAAAACTACCTTCCTCAAGTTTGGGGCAGGGCTGCGATTATCGGCAACCTGTCTGCTGAGTGTTAACAAATAAATAGAGACTACGGACTTTATAATTCGCCTCGCGCCCGGCTAAGTTTCTGTGACCAATCGTAATAATACACGCAGATCTTGCTTTTTGACCCTGGCACAAACTTAATGTTTAACAAAATCTTTGCATATGCTCGAAATTGAGATGGCATGCCTGTTATTTGTAAAATATCTTCACTGAAGCTATATGATCTAGAAAACTCATAAAGCGCAACAGAGTTTTGATACAATACCCCCGCGCATATCGGTTCGCGGCGGTCTAGAATAAGCTCGTGGGAAGATATTGCTCGAGTCAGTTGTCGACTGCGGCAATCTTAGAACCTATAGTCGTCAGAGGTATATTTTTATAACTGTAGATTATCATTTGTCTGGCATCTCTTCGCAGTCCATTGCAGTTCATGTTATTTATCATTCTGCACTATGACGCCAGCACACACTTCTAAAAACCTGTCCGGGGACATAGAAATTACACGTTTATTCAAGTAATCACTAATAAACATCATCGATTTGAATTTTTTATATTTATATAGATTTCCTGTTGGTATGTGTTCTTAATAACACCAAGTTTTCAGGGCACAGTGTTATGGATAATCGTGATTATTGCACATTCTTTACGGGCCCGGCGCAGTAGGGTGGCAGAGAGATGGGGGTGACATCTTTAGCATCTTACGCTGGATACTTGAGGGATCAGATTGATCAGTGGAGACAAGTCCAGTAGTTCTATCACTAACTGAGTGAAAGGCCAGGAACATGCACATGAGTGATAGATGGAGAGAGGAAGAACTGATTACTTGGAAGAAGAGTATAATACGCATTAATAGATAATAATAATAGATAGAGAAAAGACACGTTGGAAGAGAGGGCGCGAGAGATATGGATAAGCTGTAGGACAGCCTGAAGTGCGTATATACATGAATATATAAATATAGTTGGGAAATAATTACAGTCAGCATAAAAAGTTGGATAAACTGTGTGTTGTTCTATTGCTTTATTTGATTGCTCAACCCTTTCTGGGACCCACACCTTTATTTTGAGTGTCCTGTACATTCTTGGATTGGAGACAAACTCGAACAGTCTCTCTACTCCTAACTCGCTGTTGCTAGAGGCCAACAGGATCATGAGAGGACTGCTACAGGCGTATAATATTCGTCGATGGACTCCGCACCCACCCCTCTGCTTCTCGGGTCCATTTCTCCACCATCATTATCCCGCGAGTTTTCTGGTTACTCTGCTGTCCGGTCACCTTCTTGCGCCTTGCCCTCTCCTGCAAGGGGTTCGTTACTTCCTTTGATTTCCTCCCGCGGGCACTGCGCCAAGTTCTCTAGTCTCCGCGCCAAACTAGTTAGCTATCTCTCTTTGTCCCTATTGCCGACGAGTACCTTTTTTCTTTTCCCACTTCTCTATTTCGGGCCTTTTTCTCCCCGTTCCCCTCTCCCTCGGCCCCGCTGGTCTCGAATTCTCGTCACACCCTATCAACGGCCTCGTGTTACTGTCCTCCTCATACATCTTTCGTCTCTTCATGTATTACACTTGTCCGACATGGCGCCGCGTAACTATGTTGCTCTGTCCATTTTTTTTGCTTGTTGTATTTTTTCTTTCTCATATATTTAAGTTTAGTGGGGTGGGCTCTTTCTCCAGGCACGTGTAGGCGAGTTGTCGGAATTTATGGAGGGGCCTCGTCGCCGGGCGGTCTGGTGGGGCGGCTGGGGTGGGTGGCCGCCAAGGCTGTATGCTGTATAACCTCTTCTTGGGTGCCGTTAATCTATGGGCCTGTTACAATTGACGCCGGGGGCGAGCTTCTTACTCTTGACCCGCTCGCCTCCGCCTCACGAAGTACGCCATGTCTTTTCGATACTGGCGAGCCTCCACGTTGGACCTGGCAGCGTTGTTTCGTATTCACTTCTGTCTGTGTGGTGATTTGGTGTTCTTGGTGCTCTGTGGGGCGCCTGCGTGAACGTTTTCTTGTGGTGGTCGCTCACAATCTTCTCTCAAATGATGAGAGGGCTTGCTACTCTTGCTTTGGTGAGGTTGGTGCTTTTGAGAATTTGGTAACTGTGTATCCCAGCCGCGTAACCCTGTGGCGCGTGCGACCCTTTTGTCTCTATCACTAGGTTCTCACTCCCCCTGTTTTCCGTGCCTGTTGCAATCCGCGATTAGTGGCTGCTCCTTCTGTCCTCGAGGTTTAGACAAAGGGGTTCTGCAACACTCTGGTGACACGTTGTGTAGCACGTTATTATTGGTTCGTCCTTTACGATCATGCAACAAACAAACATATGAAACCCGCGCAACAACAGCCTTAGTGATCTAATAAGACAAGTCTATGTTTTGCTCGTTCACACATCACACCACTCTTGGTTTGCTGCGTCTTCATTATATCCCCCTTCCTCTGTGAACAATTCAACCATATGTCCTCTCTTTGATCTTTATTAATTATGTCAATCGCAATCACACTTATGAATATGTATCGAGTACAACCAAAATTTGGAAACGCGGCCTCTCTGAATTCGCTAGTTGTCCTGCGGTTTGGATGATCCTTGCTCAGGGTTAATTGAGCACATTTGTGAAGGAGTCATTTCAACTTCTTAAAACATCTACTTCTGGTAGTACAGAAATCACTAGTATTATCGGCTTTAGTTGGTTATGTTCTGATTGCGTCATTACTACTTGTTTCCCAACGTCTATGATCTTTAATACAGGGTTTGGGACCTGGGAGGGCAATTGTACCTATTATCGATATATAAGTTCGATAGTTTTTGTTGTCCGCGTTTTGCAATTTATTTAGCTTGTAATGGATAATAATTTTTACTCGTTATTTTTCGATTGTTTAGGTATTTAGTTAGAATGACTCTTTCATTGTGGTTGCATATTAATATTATACAGTGTTCTCGTTTCTAACAGTAGAGCTTTGTATCCAGCTCGAATCGTTTGGCATTATTAGAGGTAGGGTGGGTTATAGGATGGAAAGGTGTGAAATTTTCATTAGTCAGAATTGTTGAGATAAAAACATTATCATGATGTATAATTAGAGATGATTTTTATATATAATTATGATATGAGGAGTATGGGAAATTGTGACATCTTAATACTTAAAAGCTCATTAGACCCTCCTCTACCTGTGCATCTGAGTTTCGCATCTATCGTCGGATAAGGTACGTAATCACATTTAGTATTTTTTTTTTTCCAAGCCTTATTGTAGATAACTAAGGAGTGATGTATTAGGCGAAATACTCGTTGACGCTGATCACGTAGCTATTGATGATTCAAGTTTTCTTTGTCAATCGAGATTCCATCTTTTGTTAATTCTAATATGACTAGATGCAATTGTCAACTCGTTTAAGTTGATCATGAAATTTTTAGTTTAAAAAGCAATTAGTGATTTTTAGGTAGACCGCTCTTTCAAGCAGTCGCGGTGTGTGACCCGCCGTTAGACCTCAGTGAAACACGCGGCTTGTAATTATAGTTCGGTTCATTGATGTAATAGGTCTTTAAGAGTTCGAGGTAGTTTAATACCAATAATATTTGACCGTTCTGTTGAGATATCTTGGGATGGGTTGATGGCGAGGGTGCTTGAAATAGTATAGCGCGAATGTAAGCGGAATTGGATTTAGAGATTAAGGTTTGTATTATAGAGTATATAGATATATATTATTACGCTGGGTTTGAGTGGAGGAGATAGTATAGGTGAGGGGACATTGAGAGAGGATTAATTAGGAGTTGATTAGAGGGAAAGAATACTGGGAGGAAGATATATATAGAGCTGTATTAGAATAAGTGAGGGTGCGAGTGCTATAGAGAGAGATCTTTACGTATTGTGAACTATGTAGTAAGAATAGTGAGGAAGTGAGATTGTAAGGGAGAATGTTTAATACAGTGAGAGGGGATGTAGCTATATGAGTTTGATAATTAGAGGGGAGGTGAAATAATGTGAATGTTAGAAGTGATGCGGGATGGAGTTGATGAGATAAAATTTACACAGAAGATATATGGGAGATTGGTAGTTGCAGGTATAGTATAATCGTTGTATTGATGGCTGAGGTTAAGTATGATTATGACTGAATTTTCATCGTATGTCTTTGGATAGGCGAGGTGTTGTATTATATTTAACGAGAGAAGTCATGAATATATATTAGTGCATGTTTTGATATTAACTAGGGTATGATGGAGAGGTCTAAGATGTTTGTATAGATAAGGATGGTTTGAGGTTAAGTGTGTAGGATTTTGGTAGAGATGGAATTCCTGAATGAAAAATTGATGACAGTTATATAATGAAATGTGTGATATGTGAGTATGGATTGTATTGTCGCTTGTCTCTCTATAAATAATGGACCCTTGTACGGTTTCTGGTGATAAGCATGTTTGTTATTATGAACGCTAGGACTAAATAGGCGCTTGCTGATCTATGGATCAGTTGTAATATTAAAGAATATGCTTGGCTTATAATTCTATATGGAGAAGCCTTTGTCTGACTAGGATGGTGGTTATTATATTTGTGTTTCAATATATATGGCATTTAAGAGTGATAATTTCGAACGGTATCCTTAGATTGTCGGTCTAGTGTCTCTAAGTAAGGATAGTAGTAGGGTAGCTTCTGTACGCAAAATCAGGAACGCACCTCGCTTCTGTAATGGGTCTCCACTCTTTCTATCCTAGGCCATTGCTCATCACTACGTGTAATTAATATACTACGCTCCTCTTACATAGAAAAGGGTAACAGTGTCCATCAGCAGTACACGTCATGGTGCATTAAGTGCTTTCCTTCTCCTGATAAAAGTCGGCTATTGTATGACCACACTATGATAGCTTATTTGTAGAGAGTATGTCCCTTACTATGCCGGTCAGCGCGTGTAATCACTATCAATCATACATCACGGCGAGCCATTGTGTGTTCAATTTCATAAATAGATATGTATGAGCGACAACTATTAGATTCTATGTTCTCTTTCGCATAGAGTTAGAGCTCGTTAATTATCATATACGAGTCAGCGTGGTGGGTTGAGCATACGTTCATGGCAAACAGGAAGAATATAAGATAGACTATATGCATCACTGTACATAGATAGACTCGGACAAGTTGACGCACTGAATTTTTGTGTAACGTGAGAAAATTTGGTTATTGTCTGGCTCTAGTTATGAGGGGGAACTTAGATCCCAATCAATCTCGTATACACGGGAAGAGGGTTATTAGTTGATCCTTTAATCCACTGATATGGAGTGGAGAACTAGAGAGGTGGAACAGCGTCAAATGGTTCACACAGGCTAATATGTGTGGTACTTTCCACGGAAGCGGCGTTATGTCACAACATCGTCTGGGTGGTCTTATGGGCTGCCCTTTCTTCCTTCCCTTTGGTTGCATCCCTCCCATCGAGCCTTGCGGGTTCCAGTTCCCCGCTGTCCGCTCTTATACTCCCCGAAGCTGCAGGTTCGGGCACCACAGACCGCACGTACAGAAACTTATCGATTTGCTACTTCGATCTTTGAGGCATCACATAATGTCAAATCTCAACAGATCACGTTCGTCGAGCTCAAATGCGAAACACAATTCTCCATTTAATCCCTCCCCCCCTCCTGTCGTACCGCGACTGGGCAGCTCTCTCCATAATTCCACCTTGACCAATATAACGCGAAAGATCTCACCTTGTACTCTTCGAGCGGGCCCTTGGGTACCGTTTTCCGCCAAGCTGTCCTCACATCTGTCCCGCCACGTGACATATCGCCAGGAGCACTGCCTCGACCCAAAAGAGTGTTCCACTCTATTTGGACATTCAATCACGCATCATCAATTCCGGCGCCCGGTTGGGTCGTCACACTTTATCTCAATGAGATTCAAGACGCTATGTTCCTGTAACCTCGCTTGATAATCATTAGCTGGTGGTGCCCTATTTCACTGCTATGTGTACACCTTCATAAAACTAGCCGATTTAGCGTGATGGGAAAGTTAGATTTTTATGTGTCTACTTAATTTGGCTCTGATTAATTCATGGAAAATGGGAATTTATAGCCTATTACCTGTATAATTTGTAGCACAATGTTGTCTAAATGCAGAAAGAGATACAGTAGCAAGTATATGTATATGCAGCACACAATTAATACACCTTCCAAGTAGACTGAAGAACAGGTGATGGCTAAATATTGAGCATTATCTACAAATAAATTCTTTCAATGCGTTCGCGAATATCTTGTAACTAGGTAATGTAGTTAAATGCACTGGCAAGTACTGTTGAATCAAATTGATCACACATCTTCTGGAATTCTCATCTTTACTAAACTGTTCAGGTTTGGATTGTTTTTAGATAAATAAAGGAATATCTGGGCCAAGGGTACAAAATCACGATTTTTATATTCTCATACTAATTGAGTTAATTCCTAATTCAACAATGGAAATTATAGTGAGATTTTAGATTAGTATGTTTTTTTTTTTCTTATACTATATACTTACACTGTCAAATTAATTTTAATGTTGAATTACAACACTTTTTGTTGTGGATGTACTTTTGTGGTTAATATGTGTGGCTGTTGTAAACACTTTAGTAGAGTTTAAAATGAGTCTTAGCAACTAACAAATGTATTTGGGTAGTCAGAGGGATCACTGCATTGTTTCTTTCACTCTCATTAGCGGTCATTGTTAACTCCATACTCGAAGGAAACTTCGGAATGGGATAGTTTTGGATTTAGGTGCTGTATAAACTAATGGTGATTAATAGGTAAATTAGTTAAGTGAGGCACAATGGTGAATTATGTTCAAAGTTAGTTAGACCAGAGAGCTGCTTGCAATGTATTGGAGGTGAATTGTTAACAACCACTACCGAAGAAGTAATAGTATCTGTACCACATTCAGCTTATTGCGTGGTGATTAGAGCTTCCTTACTTTTTTGGGTTGTGACATAATATAATTTGCTAGATTTTTATTGTTTATCTACTGTTGTGTTGGAAGTATAACTTTGTCTCAACCTTTTGAATGAAGGCGATTTCTTTGAAACTAGGTAATGTTTTAAACCAATTTATAAATATGGGTTGCTTTATATGGAAGTTATCTGAAAAGCAGGATGATTAAGTAGTGTAAGATGTAAAGGTAGAAGTGTATGAGAGTGGACAGCAGCAAGGTGATGTTATAGAAAAATTCAGTTTAGGACGAATCGATATAATAGATCGAGATAGTTTAACACCTGAGTTGGTAGATAGATATATGGTGTGCGATTTAGTGATATATACTTGTCTAACTGTAATTGGTTTTGTCAGGAGAGTGGATTCCGAGCATATGCAAAGTAGTCTTGAGTTAAGATTTGTAATTGGAACATTGTTTAAGCTGAATGATGAAAGCATATATTATTAATATAGATTATTATCTACGTATACTACATTTTATGACTTGACAATTGTAATCAGAGAAAGGTGAAGTCAGAAGCCTGATAAAGGTAGTCGAGTACGTGAGTTAGGTAGGCCTCTACATTTGGTATATTGTGGTCAGATGAAAGACATTGTAGCGACTATCTAGAGCTTAGATTGCCTGTTATGATTACGGGATTTTATCCTCTTGTTGATTCGCACGTTTTATTTTAAACGATAGTATGTTTCTCGAAGCGAATTACACAACATTATAGAGACTGATCTTTCTTTGGGCAGTTGCGGGCGTTTGCCTGGGATGATTCATCGGTCTAAGGCAAGGGAGCCACCAGTATTTACTACAGAGTTGAGGTTGCGTCTGGTTGGACTTATACTCTACTTAGTGGAGCCAAGTGAGGCAACGCTATCTGTGGCAGTAACTCGGTGCCTATATAGAAGAGACACATCGGCCGGAAAACGACCTATCAATGGGCCTCATGGGTTGCTCAGCTCGTTACAGCATATAAACATGGAGCGTGTGACACACTTAGATCAGTAACGGTTCACGTCCACTACAAAAGGTATGCGGCTGGCTATCGCGCTAGCCCTCGTCGCGAGGTCTTAAGCCATAGTGTCACACCACGAAGAGGCTTTTAAGTTGTACCCTGTGGCCTCCTTTCTTTCCTTTGTGGGGCCCCTGGTTGGGTTCTTCCTCTTTTTTGTTGGTTCGTTGTGGCGATGCCGGTCTGACGTGGGCTGTTTCTCCTTCGTTTTTGCCCCTCAGTTTCGCAGGATATATGAAGCAAGTGGCTACACCAGCGGTCTGTAAGGAACCCTTCGCTTCAAATCGCTGACCGCAGCTGACTTGCATGCAGCGCGTCGCGCCCTGCTTCCTCTTTACTTGGGGTAGGTCCGAAAACCAAGCCGTCGCGCCGAGGGGGGGGGGACTTCTTCTCCCCCACTTACCATCTCACCTACTCTGGCCGGCTTTTACGGTCCTCCCTCGCTCTGGTTCCTGCCCCTTGTTCCTCGCTTTCCCGGGTCGCCTCTTTTGCGACTGTCCTATCCTTGGTGTTGCCCCACCCTTCGCTCGCGAGTTCTGCTTTCGCCGCCCTTTTCTTTTCCACCTCTCCCGCTTTTCTGGCTCTCCCGTGGTTGTATACTTAGCCACCGTTTTTCCCCGCTTAACTTCTCTAGTCTCTACGTGTCAAATTATGCTGAATGCTCTTCTGGGCTGCTTTTTCCTACCTGTCCTTCCCGGGGGTCCTGCTGTTGCTCCCCTCCTTGGACTTTCCCCTCTCGCCCTTCCTGCTACTTTCCTTTTTTTTGTCCGTGGGGGTTCTCGCCGCTTTTTACCTTTTCTCCTTGTGTCACTTTGGACTCCCTCTTTGGCCTGGCTGCTCGTCCGTCCCATGACTCGGGGTCATGATTGCCCCCTTGCTTCCCTCTCTCCGGCGTGTTTCTCTCCTTTCGTTTTCTGGCCAAGTGGTTTCTACTTGGAACGCCTGTTTTTCCACTGCCTGTATGTTCAACACTATGCGTTATGCTGCATTTTTGGTTGAGCTTCTCTTCCTTTGAATGGGGGCCTGGCTCTTTCTTTTGAACCACCTCATCTGCATGCTACCTATCCCCGCAACGGTTCGCGTTTTGTTCCCTCTCCTGGTTATGGGATCGGCACCTTTCGGCCTCGTTGTGTTCATTGATTAGAGGAAGCAGCTCCTACCAGTGACCTGTGAAACCGTTCCCGCCGCCGCCCGGCCGCGCTCGCTAGCTATTGGCTTTGGTTCAGGTGCGCTACCTGTTCGTTTTGACGCTCGCGCACGATGTGGCGACGTCGATACAACAAGAACTGTTTCGTGAAATAAATTTTCTCATGAATACTTCTTTTTAACTGCCTGCTGTTCGCAACATTCGTGGTAGGGATTATCGAATAAAACATTGGGGCCTTGACGACCTAATGCCCCCCGAACCACGCTGTACTATCGAGAAACTGAGGATTGGCTTTCACCCCCATCAAGTCTTCCAGAACCCTCTGGAAGGCCCGTTGCCTAAAACCCCTTAGAGCCGTAAATTATTTGCTGTTCCTGCGGTTACAGATTGTTGATCTTTAGTTAGCAGGATGATATTTTCGATGGTTTCATCTCTAATCATGTCAATAACTATCATTATACCCAGTCGGCTCATTCTGTACCTTGAAAGGAGCTCTGTGTCGTCATATGCATCCAGCGGATTTAACCTGTCTCTAAATATTCTTTTTCGTCTAATATTATTTTGCCCAAGAAGAAGTTGAAGCAACGCCATTGCGTTGAAATATGACGTCAAAAACGTAATTTACGTCACAGAAGAATGTCGTCG
>CAJDSM010151222.1:0-10493 GCA_903981925.1 Ostrea lurida
CCCGAGAAATTGATAATTGCTTTTTGAACAAAAACGGACCCGAAAATACAAGTTCTGGTATTGGGAAACAGATTACATATTTTTGTCAGAAACCACTCTGATTGCCCACACAAGTCTTCTGAAGAAGCATATGTAAGAGCATGCTTGGGTTTCTTATAGATATATTTATTGTAGTCTTTGGAGATCATGTCTTCCAACAAATCTGTTGGTATTTCCTATGGGTAACTAATTTTGCCCCCTTATTGTCAGACTTATTTTTATATTCATTAATGAAAGCAGAATTTGTTCAGAAACTGTACGGATAAAAAACAAAAACTTGCCGTGGTCCTTCAACCTTACTTAAGGTATATAGGACGATGTCTTATCAATTAAACAATCATAATTTTCACAATTATGTTCCATTTGATATCCTGACGACTGAAATTAAAGGACACCACAGGAACTGACCAGATGATGCTTCATATTTTGGATATTTTACTTAATATGACTCTAAATGGCCAGACTGACAACTACATTATATGATTAAACGTGATGACTTTGACTTTGCAATTGTCAACTTTCCTTTTTTGTGTAGTAATGTACCACTATTCACCTGCTTATGGTGTATGTTTCTCAGTTGATTCGATACGCAAGGGCATTGCCATGCGTATTGATTGATTTTTAAAGCGAGTCCAACTACTAACCAAAAAGTTGATGTTGCAGGTTATAACGAACTCGTTAAAGTCATCATTTCGCAAATTCTTACGTCGCTATAATGACCTTGTTTCGATACAAAGTATCACTTAAGGTCATATGTTGACTATTTGTTTCATACCATTTGTTAGACGTCATTTTCATACTAGATTTGACGACGGTAACCCCGTTTACTTTGTCTTCGACTACCAGGCTCCACGGCGGGTGTGACGGTAGCAAGAGGATGCTTACTCCCTCCATGGCACACTGATCCTGCCTTCGCTTGTCGTCGAAGGTCCGTTGTTGCCCTACACCGATTGTTAGTGTTTTTTTGGACTATGATTACGTTTCATACTTGTTACTCGCCATTTTTATCTTTTAATGGACTTCAAGTCTTTTCCATCTATGCTTGCATATGGTTTCGGAAAGTTCTAGATGGGATCCTAACACTGAACCTCGTATCTGAGTCCAGGTTTGATTGTGCGCTGCCTTTTCAAATTCCCTACAGGTTCAAAGAAAATATGTGTTTGATCTTAGAGAATTGCTTAGTGACAGTTTCCACCGATAGGCAGTCTATAAATTCCATATATTTGTCGGTCTACATTGATTTCTCCCTAGTCTCCGCCATTGCTTTTATCAATTCATTTACGCGACCGTCTTCTGGACTCATGTGCAGTGAGATCGATTGTTTCCTTCCTACAAAGAAAGTAAAACATTATATTAAGCATTTTCTTGGACTTATAATTTTTCCCTTCTGTATGAAAGATGAAATGAAGAATATTTATACTGGAATTGTAGAAATATTCGGAGAAAACATTCTTTATACAAAAAGCAGCATATATTCAATTTGCAATCAACAATAACGACAAAATGCGAGAGGTTTTATCAATTTAATGAAAAAATGCAGAAAACTTAATTTTGATGATTACAACAGGCCAATACCACGCCCTCTGTCTAGATAAGGTGAATTTGTATAGTAAAGGCAAATATAACGAACAGTGATCAATCTCGCAAAGTCCTAAATATAATACAAAAAACAAAGAGTTGGGCAATCACGGACCCCTGGACACACCAGAGGTGGGATCAGGTTGGCCTAGGAGGAGTTAAAGCATCCCCTGTTGACCGGGGTCCACACCCGCCGTGACCCATAGTCTTGATCAGGTAAACGGAAACAGTCCGTCGTTCAAATCAGTGTGTTTTGAAAAACGGCTTAACAATGGCTATGAAAACACATCAGACAGCATTTTGAACCCAATGATAGGTCATATGGTAAACTAAATTTAATAACGACCATAGAATTTACGAAATTGCTGCCTTTAATCTGACTGTAAACCCCTGCAACAACAAACTTGTCTGTAAGTAGGCTTGCCTTGATTCCAAAATCTGATTATACGCAGAAACAAGCTCTTGCGTGTCGAATAGGTTGAGAGACATACACACCGTATGCAGGGTTGATGATGGAATATTGCTACACAAATATGGGGAAGTTACGATGGAGAAGCTGAAATCGTTCCCCCCATTTGTCCATAAAGTTGAGTAGTTAGTTTTTGCCGTTATGTCAATGTTCAATAAAATATCCAAGTACGAAGCAGACATGGAAGACTCTTGTGGTGTCCCTTATTTTCTAGTTTGTTGGGATTATAATTGAATCGACATATGAATGGAAACATTGTTTATGATTAGATAATACATCGTCCAATCATATCGAAAATGTTGAATAAAGGCCACCGCTAGAGATTTCTTCTTTTCGTGTAGAAGCCCTTTTTGAATGAATTATGCCTCATAAGAATATAAAAATAGGGTTCAGCTAATAGAGGGAGCACCCCAATTAGTGCCCATTGGAATTCCAACAGACTGTTGAAGACCTGATTGCCAAAACCTACAAAGATATGTCAATGAGGAACTCCTCTAGCATTGCTTTAATATCCAGACTTCAGAGTACTTGTGTGTTTAGAATCGAGTGAGAGTATTAACAAATATTTTTTGAAATGGCTATATCAACTAGATAAGATATTTTCCTTTTCCATTGTTAAAGAAGCAACTGTTATAATGTTACAAAGCCTTGCCTTTAATTTATCGTGCCGGGATGGTAGGTGTAAAGTTGTTGAAAAGTCATTATTTTTGATGTTGTTGTATGTGACAAGGTTCCTGGATATTAAGTTCACAGAATTCTTTAGAGTTTTTAAGAATCCACATTTGATTTACACCACTTCGGCATATGTAGTTTCCCAATACTTCTGAAGTTGTCCTTTGACAGCAGTCAATATTTTCGTGAGGAGTAAAGACAATATATTACACCAGCTTCGTTACAAAGCCAGGTTTATTTCCGATTATTTTGCCGTTCTAACGAATATGTCGTTGAAACGATTACCTATTTTACCCTTTTTTATTCATCACCAAAATAAACAATGGCGATCTCCGGCAAATTCACCTTGAGTTCATCTTTGAAAAAAAGGGGGCGAGCGGATTTAATTCCTACAAAGCCTGGTCAAGTGTTGAAAAATGTTTTGCATAGATACATGTTATATAGGGTTGTTTAACAATTGCAGGTAACATTGGGCCCAAGTTATATCGGATCTTATATAGTGTCAAAACGCCACATCTGTTACGATAATCATTGCGGTGCCGAAAATACGAATAGTCATTATATCAGCGATGTAGTACTGCAGAGAAAAAATGTAAGACAATTGATTGGACGACAAGCGTGTAACATGAGGCCATTATTACCCTGTCAAGAATAGATGGGAATACAACAATGGCTTCCATATTAACCGCCTCGTAAATGAATCGTTACGTTTGCATTATTTCCATCTTATAGTTTGAGTATTCTCAAAAATTATTTGTTAAAGTACATTTACTTACTTTGACGAATATTACCAAAAAACTCCGCTCATGGACGTAATAGTTCTACCTCGGATTCTAGAAAATATGACTTGCGATGGCAAAACTGTTAATGCTTGACATCCACCATTTGTAAAGTATTAGTGTATGTCTATACACGCTAGGGGGGATGTCCACCCTCTTACTTGGTCGAAAATAATGGATATAATGAGGTCAAAAGGTTCATGGGTGCATTTTTCCTTTTGATTTTCATACATACAAGCATATATAACAGAAATACGCATTACCAAAAAGCCTACTTCAAACCAGAAGAAAGACTAGAATTATGTGTTGGATGGCTTATTACCACATATATAAAGAACAAAAGCATTTATACGGAAAATAACAAATTCTACATGAAATTATCAAGAAAAAATATGTGCAAAATAGGCGATATCGACATTTCAACAATAATAACGTATCGCAATAGTTACAAAATCAACAAGGCCATATATGTCCAAGTTCCAGAAAGATATATTCGTGCAGAAATGATTATCCAAAATGATTCAGTAATACATGAATCACATATAAATATTTCCCGCAGGACATGGGGCAGTGAAATGCACTCATTTTAATTTTCATGGAGTCTTCATTCCAACAGATAGGCACACCCGGAGGCTTCACATCGACACTCAAACATACAAGTTTGTACTATTTAAAGCCACTTGCACCTCGATGGACTACATTTTTGTTGTTACATCCACAGGCAATTTATACATAGTTGAATACACGAATCTGGGAACCGATTGTTTGATTATTCCACACAGGCTTCAATATGTGCCCGATTCGAATTCCCAAAACAGCCTGTAGTCCGTGGGTCTTTGGCCTTGAAATCTGCATTTGACGCTCTTATCCATATTGTGCCTGGTAATTCTCTCTTTTGAAATCAATGGTAAAGCGTCATGCGTAGGGCGGTAGTAACTCTTAATGACTTTCGTGCTTTAAGATAGAGTCGGTGCTTGCACACATCAATACCGGGTGTCCATGGATTCTGATCACAACCATAAAGCATACACATGGAATGCTCAACTTTACTGATGTCCTCCATTCGCGTCTAACAGGGAGGCAAGTAGTTTCTGGTTTCTTCACAAAAATACTTTCCAGATGTCTATTACCCTTATTCCCCGGAGGAAGGCAGATGTAGTGTCACAACCAATGAGCGCATGGAACCCAGGAATATTTTTGTACTACGTTGTAACGATATTTCATGTACCAGGAAACTTTTACACTTTAGACGATCCATATACACCACACTTCAACTTCGCTACATACAAAAAGGCGAAGTTAACATTGTGTCATTTAGCCCATTTTCCCCGTATTCTCAGCATTCAAACAATCAAGCGTCCATTACCCTCGGGACAACAGCATCTTTTGCGTGAAGCAATGATACGCGTTATCAGCCTCCTCTTGTTCAACTGACAGGTTTAGTCTGGCATTTGAAGCTACTTGCTTGTGCATTTACATTGCCCAACATCCTCCCCCGGAGACAATGTGAACAGGAGTTTAAGCGTATTTGCGTGCGTCTAATAAATCCACTGGATAGAAAGCTAGCAAGAGTAGACTTTTGTCATCAAGGGCAAATAAACTGATCCCATGCTTGATGGAAGGGGTACCTTTGGACCGTGGCCATTTTTCTAAATGGACGTCCGTCTCCCAGATTGTTTTTTTCTGTGTGTGCATTTTTAATAGAGTTGCCACCACAATACCGTCAAAATGTACATCGACTTTGTGTTATTGGTCATTTAAAGGAATTGACGCCGAATCGTAAGGAACATGTCTCCGAGGTTTGACACTTTCGATGTTGCCAAGTGCTTGCAGCGCATGTACGTTCGTCATTGTAGGTAAATGAGCTGGGGTCTCAATATCAAATCCGTGGTCACAACAGCCAGCTATTTCGTCAAAAGGAACGTTCTTCTGATGCGTATGAAATGTTGTTGGGTCGTTTCTCTGCTTTGCATTATAATAAGAGATCAAATTAACATTCAGAGATGTTCATCAGTTCATCTGCTCCTTACTAGAAATTTTCCTCAATTTTTAATACGTGTTGGTACTTCAGTTTATTTTCAGTGGTCTCTTCATCATCATCAAGTAGGGACCAAACAACGTAAGTGGTTTCATTGAGACTTGCGACCGTCTAAGCCCACGTGATGCGCAAAAACATATCTCTTGCTTGGCGACGTTCATTTCTGTAATACCAATAATCCCCCGCAGTCTTGCAAATCTTTATTGATCTATTCAAGTGGCTTGGTCTGCAGGGACTTCGATTGAATCTATGTTCCTTCTTATTCACAACAAACTTTCCCACCATAAATTCGTGAAGAAGTGGGCGCTGTCTTTGGAAGTTTTCAATTCCGCTAGATATACTGGTCCCCCATCTCGCGTAGCTTGTGTGATCATACACAGTGCTGTTACCAGACAACATCGCGCAGCAAATATTTTTCGCGTGAAAGCAGCCAATCACCAGCTCGCTATACTCTTAGGAGCTTAACAAGAAGCTCACCATTCTCATGTATGAATGCCCAAAACGCAAAATTCTTAAATCTGCTGCATTCAGACTCAAATTCACTCAGCAATCCCCTGTACCCTGACTTTGAAATCTTGTCTGCCAATAACTGCAATTTGATTCTTTGGATCTTGGATGTTATCCCTATTTGACATAAAGGCAAATGCAAAGTTCCAAGTTCAAAATTTCATCTTCTAGCGATTGGCACGTCTATCTTCTTTTCACGCAGTCAATCAAAGAAATATATCCATTTGTGCGCCACAACGCCTCAACACCGCTTGATGTCCACGCACTGCTTTTTATTGTACACTTTTCCAAATCCGCGGAACAGCTAGGGAAATAGGACGAAAATTCCGCTTCTCTCCATATGTCATTCTAAATCTGGATCTCCATAGCATCGTCGTTCTTTCATCGGCGTTTTTGTCTGTTGGCGTATTTTCTTTGAAACTGAACAAGGCTTTCAAATGGTATTCCTTCTGAATCATTAAACAGTTCTTACCAGATAATCTAACGCATAAATATGTCCGATTGATTTTTCAAGCAATTATACATTAATGCAAGATAGTTTGCTAACCCTAAACCTTTGACAAAACATGCAGTTTTGACAATTAACAGGGCGCTCGACCTGCGCTCGCAAGCGTCGCTGCCTGAAGATGACCCTCGCTTCTGCCAAATAGTTCTTTACGATGTTTTTGCTCGCTGAAAACCTTTTCCTAGTTCGTTAAGGTTAGTAGCCTTTCAAAACAAATACCAAAACCTAACCGAACATATTTATACATGTAACAACAGCAACTGGTATATGTAAACTGTCAATGACCAGTATTTGCATGTATGCATTAACAAATACCCGGTCCCGACTATCAAATAAAAATCTATAAGTAAAATTCATATGTTATATAGTGTACCGCTTTGTTCAACACTTCAGAGCGTAGCTAGCTATAAATGATATGCACGCAGGGTCGGGAACTGACCTGCCACCTCTGAAGGAGGGTGTGGCCCTTACGGCAGGGGTATGGGGTCGCTCAAGGGTCCCTAGAAGCTCTGAGGGGTAAATTCGTGCAAATCCTGCATTCTCGCCATTCCTGGGACCTAGAAATTCCTGTTTACTTTGTTTTCAGGAACTATACGGGCTCACCGTGGAGTTGTACTAACATTAGTGACCGGTAGCAAGAGGTCTTACTCCTCCATGGCATGGTCCTGCCTTCCGACTTTGTCTCGGGAGGTTGTGTTGCCCTACACTTGAATGAATTATTTGGTATGTGTGTTTGGACTATTGATACGTTTAATATATTGTTACTTCGCCATTCCAAATACTATACTTGATTTCTTAGAACTTTTTCCAAAAATATGATTCTCTTGTGTCTTTATGGCAGAAACGAACAGGCCCGTAGTAGCAAAGAGACTGTCTATTGTTTCCATTTTGTTTTTTTTCCTGATTTCTCACGTTATCGACCGTCGTGTTTTATTCGAACGAAACACCAAGGACTGGACAATAACGGATATAAACACCATTATATATAATATTATTACATGTGAACGGAATCGAATAAGCAGTCATACAATGCATAAACCCAAACCAACTAATCAAAGCTAACTGTAATGGTGTATCTTTAAATACCATTTATGTCCTAGTGAATGGAGTTGCAATGTTACAGTAGATAGAATCATTTCAAAAAGGGATTGATTGATCGATATTAGACTATTTTTTATTTCCTTCCGATGTGCACGCTCACGTGCACGTTTGGCGGTATAGGAGCAGCACCTGCCACTTAGACAAATTAAAATGTTATAATTGGTAAACAATAATTAACAATTGAATACCTAAAGAGATTATCCTTATCCATGTCAACCATTGCCAACAAAAAAAAGTTGCGAGAAAAGATGTGTTAATGCTAAGTTTAATTTGTGAAATTAAGCGCGATTTTCAAGCGCGGCCAATGACGAGCTATTTTAGACACATTTGGTATCATGCAGTATAAAGAGACGAGGACGTATTGTCGATAATTGCCAAATCGTGTTGCAACTTTAGCGTGCTGATTTTGTTACAATATCCACTTAAGAGAGTATTTTGTAGTAGGCAGAACGCAGCTAGAAAGCGTGGGTGTTTTCATAAGCTTACTGTTAATTATAACATCTTTAAGAAAACTGGCAAAAATTAGTGCCAAAAACTCATAAAATAATCATATTAATTTTGTAAATATAATAACGAAATCGGCTCTAATTTGCTTTTAAAAAGGGGTGTGGTACTATCAACCAAGTTAAAACACAAAACAAAAACTGGGCAGTCAAAAAAGGATAAAGACAAAAAAAAAAGTATGCAACACTTGATATATTCAGAATAAAAGAAAATATGCACGCCTATGACCTTTGACCTCATTTGCAAGCTTTTATTTCGACCTTAGAAGGGTGACATCGCGCCTTCCTCCAGCATTTACTGGGGACACGCAATAGAGTAACTTGTTGGTGGTCTTAGTTTTTGCAGTAACAATTTTGCATCAAAACGATACTTTTCTAGGCCACTTTTTTCGAGAGAAATCCGAGAAGGTATAGTATAATAACAGTATACTATTGGCATGTTTGTAAACCAAGTATCCGTTGTGACTCATAATTGAATAATGCACTGCACCATTGTGTTTTAGTAATATATAAACGTTGCGGTGCCTAGATTTTCAGGGCAACTTTTTTCACATGTAAATGCAATTTTGTGATAATTTAAGAAATATATACAAATTGTTCTTTTGAATTATTAAATGAAATGGCGGGTAAATTTTGATCATACTATAAAGAGGTTTATAAGATTTTCTTCACTCATCGTTTCCAGAGTCCTTGGCCCCTCTAGCTCTTGACTGTTTCAATTGATGCGTCTTTTGGTTTTTCAGTTAGTCTTTGTTTTGGATTTTTCATAGAATTCTTATTCTCAGGGTATATGGACTCATTATTCCCTGTCGGCGGTGAGCGGTCGTGAACTAAACTCTTCTGAGAACATAAGGAAGTTGTATGAGTCCAAATACCCTGCCAAGAATCCATATAACTAATAATATAAGTAGTGTGCAGATTTGTTGACAAGGACATTTCCCAGTTAGACGAATTTGCCGGTAAATTGAATGCCGCTGTAACGAGCGCTGACTGGTGAAGTTAGCAATGTATTAAACGTAATCATAATTAAAAAAAACAAAACAAAATAAACCCATATGAATGGCAACACGGACATCCGAAAATGTGAAGACAATATCAGGTGCCATGGGGGAGTAAGGATCGTTTGCCGACCTGTCACACCTGCCGTGAAACCTTGGTCGAAACAAAGTAAATAGGGTTACCCGTTGTCAAATCTAGCACGAAAATGACAGTCTAACAAATCGTTCAACATATGACTTAGTGATAATATGTAATCGCAAACAAGGCCATTGTAGCGACCGTAGAATTTGCGAAATGATGACTTTAAACGAGATTCGTTATAACCCTGCAGCATCAATTTTTTTAGTAGTTGGCCTCGATTTTAAAAAGTCCGCATACGCATGACATGCACTTGCGTATCGAATCAACTGGGAGACATACACACCATAAGCTGTTGATAGTGGTACATTACTACATAAAAAAGGAAAGTTGACGATTGCAAAGTCAACGTCATCATGCATATCATATGATATAGTTGTCAGTCTGCCATTAGAGTCAATATTAAGTAAAAAAAATCAAAATAGGAAGCAGTTGTGTCATATTATGTGGTGTCAATTTCAGGTACATATGGAAACTCAACTTGCACTGAAAATCATACCACAATAAGAATGTGCAATATCTCGTTTAGATTAAGTCAGCAACATCCATGGAAAATTTAAGATAGCAAACCATGATAATGAATCCAAGCTGTGGGATAAGGCACCTAGGATGGATAAGCATCCCCTGTCGACTGGTCACACCAGTCGTTATTCCTTACCTCGATCACCAGTCAAATCAGAGTATGAATAACGGTCTTACTATTGGTATGAAACACGTCAGACAGAGTGGGACCCAAAGACAAATTGTTCATTACTAAAATATCTGTAGGTAAAGGCAAAAATAACGAATAGGGATCAATATCGTAAGTCCTAAATAGAGTATACCACGTACATATGTTCACGAATATTATAAGTGATTGAAAAATAATTCTATTACAATGGACTGATGAATTCCGTATCATAAATAAAGTAACTTTTCATACACATTATATTTTTGGAAACTATTTTTGTTTGAAGCTGACATAGGGAACTACACGTATTCTTTTATATACAATTCCGTATAAATCACGATTAATTTGCATGAAAAGGTATGTTTGAAAGCTGTACCATCAATATTTGTAAATCATATCGTTTGGAGTTGATAGCCCTGTTTGAAAATTAGAAATAAGGGAATGATAAATTTACTGCAGAGATAACGTTATACATATATTACATGACTTCGAGGG